>JAJONQ010031000.1:0-43293 GCA_036250385.1 Solanum microdontum
TTAACCAAATTAACATAACCCCACATCAAATATTCATCAAATTACTTCCCTTTTTTCTGGGATTTCTTCAAATTCTTTCCTTCTATCTCCAAACAAACAAAAACAAAAGCAAACACCAAATAAAAAACACGAATTTCTCAATTACAAAAAAAAAACATAAATGAGAAATTCAAAACAAGATAACAAGTTAAGCAAAATTTGGGGAAAAAAGAGAAATAAAAAATAAGCAAATAAAATACAAAAAAAATAATTAAAAAATAGGCACCTTCCGTGGAAGAGTAGAACAAGGATGGAGATGAGTGTGGAACAGAAATCTCCTATTGATGGAAGAGAAGCATGAGAGCTGAGAAATCGTTGATGACATTCTTGATTCACTTTGAATTAATTTTTTGAGAAAAATGTCGGAATATTCAAAGTTGAGTTTTTATGAATTTGAGAAAGTGAGAAAAATGGTTCCTATTGTTCGGGAGACTGTGGGACTAAATGGGGCATATTTAATACTTTTGGTCCATTAATAGATAGTATAGTGTTTTTTTTTTTAAAGAAAGAAGCATTGAAAAATACACTTGAACTTGACGTAAATTATTAGTTTCGTTTTTTAATTTATTGACAATCTTAAAAACACTTTTCTGCTTGATTAATTAAACTTAGATACACCTTCGATCTACCACGTTGTAGCAAGTGGTCTCAAACTCTTGTACGTGCATGAGATTCTTAATAAGAAATCAAGAGAAGTGTTGGAAACACTCCTAATTTGACGAAAATTTAGGGGTGTATTTCACTCATGTTGCAAGATTGGCGGTGTATTTAAGTTCAGTTAGTGAAGTAAAAAGGTGTTTTTAAAGCTGTCAATAGTTCGGAGATGAAACTAATAATTTGCGCCGAGTTTAGGGATATTTACAATACTTCTTAGCTAAATATTTATATAAGTATCATTCTTTTGCGAGTTTGGTCCTTGAAATATCCGATATTCGCTGAGCTATTACCAACTATCGTCAAATACCTGTTAGGATCATCAAACCATGCGCTTTGCTATCACTTGTTGGGTTCAAAATTAATCAGGACGTCATGCGTAAATTTACAATTGCAAATCAAAATGGTGATAAATTATATAACAAAAACTTATACTAAAAATATAATATTATTATTTGGTTTAGCTAATCGGCTTATATATGAAAAACTAATAAAAAAATATTAAAACCGTTGAGAGAAAAATATCTGCATAAACAAAACTCTTTAAACGATTATATTGTGGATGTCATTGTGTTCTTGATATGAGAAAATGAGTCTTTAATTTACAGAGTTCCATATTTTCCCCTTTAGGAAAGAATAAACCAAATATGAAAAAAAAAAATCATATTTTCCTTTCAAAAAAAATTAAAGCATTTATGGTAATACTTTGATTTTTTCTAAGGAAAAATTAAAACTCAAACAAGGTAATTTTTTTTTTTAGGGCAAAACTCTAACAAATCTCCCTTTTTGACTAAATTTTCTTAACATAACTTGATCTGTCTTATTTACTACATGATATATTTATTCTTCACATGGTCTTCATCACTGCTGCTTGTCACGGTTAGAAATAAAGTTTAAAATCTATGGGATAAAAATATTTTATTTTTATTCTTAAAATTGCAGGAACAAGAAATGTTGAAAATATGGTTGGAACTTCTTCTACACATGTAGCTGGGCCATCAAATTGATTTGAAATCGTCTTGAATCTGTCTTCAATTTCGTTCAACTATTATTTCATTAAACCATGTGCTCTGATAGCACTGGTTGAGTTCGAAAGTAATCAGGACGTTATGCAGAAGCTTACAATTACAAATCAAGACGGTGATAAATTAGATGACAAAAACTTATACTATAAACATAATATTATTATATGGTTTGTATGAAAAACTAATAGCAAAGAAGAGGAAAAATTACAAGAATATACTATTTAAGACCTTAATTTACATTATATTATTCTAGTTTTTTTTATTACAATAGTAACATTTTAATTAGAAATATGACAATATATTATAAAATAAATAGCTACACGATTTAAGACCTATTTTATTGGTTAATGAGATGATTTTATGGGACTCATATTTTACCATTTATTTTAGAGCAAACTACATAAATCCCACTACTTTAGACCATAATTACTTGGAATCCTGGTAGATTTCTAAATTACTTTCTATACTTTTTTTTTCCAGTCGGATACATGAATCAAAAGTGGTTAGATACGTGTATCTATTAGAATTAAAAGGAAAAGATACGTTATTTAATTAATTTAAATTAAATGATGTAACTTAATTCCATGATTAAAGGAGTAAAATATGGGGATTTAACAAACAAACAAATTTGGTGGATCAATTCATTTCAGCTGTTACAGGTTTTTGAAAAAAACTAAATCACACAGATTAACAGATCTGGTGTTGTAAACTTCATCTTCTTCGTCTATTTATTCCTTTGAATTCTGAATTTTTAAAGTTTTTTTTAAATGATGGATATAACCATATTGTTAAGGCATTCAGGTTCATGGATCTCTGAAATTCATTACGAAAATTATAGAATTGATGGAATATCATTGAGAGAGAATGCAACCTACAATGGTCTAGTCGATGGTGTTTCAACACAACTAGGAATTGATTGTTCACGCAAAAGAAAGGAGATAAGATACATGATGAAATTGATTGTTCACGCAAAAGAATGGAGATAAGATACACGATGGAAGACAATATAACTCTAATGAAAAATTGAAACGACACGGGGATGAGGTTTTTTATGGAATTAAAAAGTCGTGCAATCCAATTGCGGGTTGTATCCATTATGCATAACAACGAAAGAGCAAAATTTTGAATGCAGCAACAATTGTGAAATATCTTTTGACCAAGATACATCCATTGTTGAAGTTGGAGGTGACGTTGAGACTGTATCTTAGCAGTTTTTGCAGATAATCATAGTGTAGATGCTAGGGCTGGGCATTCAGTAATTCGATTCAATTTTGTTTTTTTTTCCGGTTTTTTCGGTTCTTGTACAATGTGTACCGTAATTTGTTTCGGTTCGGTTTTTTAAAGTTCGGTTCGATTTTTGTTATTTCGATTCAATTTTTTTATGGGCCTACTTAGTGGGCTTTTTAAAATTTAAAATTTTACAATTTTTTTGTTTGATTTTTCAGCTTAATGGGCTAAAAATAGTTACATTGCTATGTCATAATAGCTGCAATATTCTGTAAAATAACACCAAAGAAGATACCATAAGTCCAATCTGCCAATCTACCATTAGGCATTAACACCAAAGAAGCTCACATCTATATAGTAAATTAAAATAACACCAAAGAAGCTCACATTAAAAGTCAAAACGAAGTGCCATACTGCCAATCTACCATTAGGCATTAACACCACAAATTTTTAATTCACAATGTCACTAAAGCACACAAATTTTTAATTAACAATGTCACTAAAATAAAAGTGCATTGTAGTTAATGTCTTCACAAATACAATGATCAATTGATCATGCCATAAGTCATTACACAACAACATAATAACAATCTAACAAGTAGCAATAATGCACCAATGTAGTTTCTTCCATGAGACCACTTTCAAGTGCCAACAATAACAAACAATAATGAGCAACAAACAATGTAGCTTCTTGCCTTCTTCCATGAGATCACTTTCAAATGCCAACAATAACAAACAACAATAATGAGTTTTCTTGACTTTCTTCCATGAGAGCATTTTCAACTTTCAAGTCTCAAGTGCCAACAAAAATACTAACAAAACTTAGTACTTATTGAACAACAAAATGATAAGATGTACTTGAATGATAAGACGGACATTTCAAAATCAAAGAAGAATTGTTCCAGCATAATCTCGAGCGTACAAGTGTCCTCCTCATTGCCATACACCTAGCACATTCTCAAGAAGCTTCTAGATTGTATTTTTTTACTTTCTTCTTATCTTAAGCAGTATATAGGAAATATTATTTTGTACAACAAATTAGTTTGTTAGGGAATAATCAATAATTAGTGGACATCTGTCCAGGTAGTTAGATTTTATTCTCTATATATTGAAACGATATACAACAAGAGCAAAATATACAGATGGCAGAAAATCTTTCCAAATTATTTCGTCTCTTTTCAATATGGTATCAGAGCAGGTTCTGTGAAGAACCCTATTCAAAGCTTTCTGCATATAATTTTGCTTCCTCCTGGATCTATATCAATTTTTTGTTTGAAGATCTTTTGAGAGGTTGATATTACCACTACAAACTCTGCTACTTCTTCTGAGACTGTTGTTCATACGACAACAGATCCTATCAATTCTTCTCATCCTTACTACATCTCACACTCTGATTCACCAGGGATGCTTCTTGTTAATACCCCCCTTGGTATCAAAGAAGAATTGTTCCAGCATAATCTCGAGCGTACAAGTGTCCTCCTCCTTGCCATACACCTAGCACATTCTCAAGAAGCTTCTAGATTGTATTTTTTTACTTTCTTCTTATCTTAAGCAGTATATAGGAAATATTATTTTGTACAACAAATTAGTTTGTTAGGGAATAATCAATAGTTAGTGGACATCTGTCCAGGTAGTTAGATTTTATTCTCTATATATTGAAACGATGTACAACAAGAGCAAAATATGCAGAAGGCAGAAAATCTTTCCAAATTGTTTCGTCTCTTTTCAATAGTACTTTACGTCTTTTTTCATTGTCTCGACTCTTGGACCTTTTAAGATAAATTCAAATGTTAGAATACTACCTTTAAGATTAAAAAAATGATATGATTAAATAAATGACGTATTGAACTCACCACTTGCAAGCCAATTATAGATCAACAATGGAAGAGTTTCTTCCACTATTTGCCATCTCTATAAATAAGAAAATCAAACATGTCATACAAGATACAACACAATAAGTATTTTATTTTTTCCAAAAACAAATAAAAAATAAAAAGTCTTACCAAGTTCAATTTTTTCAAGAAACTCCAAACTTTCTTCAACACAAATAGCCTTAGTTTCTTGTCTAAGCCAATCTTGGAAACAAATAAGGTATTGCACACATTTGGGAGTCAATGAACTTCTAAAGGGATCAAGAATACGACCACCGGTGCTAAATGCACATTCCGATGCCACACTCGACATAGAAATAGCCAATACATCTCGAGCCAACTATGAAAGTATAGGAAATCTAGGAGAATTAACTTTCCATCAAATCAAAAATATCAAAATCCTCAGATTCAGGCTATTGGTCTTCAAGAAGATATCTATCCAACTCAGATTTAACATCTAAACTTCCAGAATCTTCCTTTTGTTTCTTCATGTAAAACTTAGTTCTCAAAAAATTTGTTTTCACACTTTGAGAAAGACCACAAGTAGATGAATCAGATAACTCAGACGAAGATGATTGATTTTTAGAACCTTTTGCATACATACTTACATAGATCGCAAACAATTTCTTCAAGTAAGCATCTACTTCATTATTCACTATCTCTCCCTTTTCTTTTCCAAGTAATTCTTCAAAAGCAAAACTAACATACACAAATTTATTGCGAGGATCCAAAACAGAAGCAATAAAAAGCATTTTGTTCATCTTTTCAGGAGTACCCCAATATTTCTTGAATTTTTCTTTCATCCCCATAGCCATTTTACTCAAATCAAAATCATCACTTGTCATACATGCCTTCAAATATGCATCAAGTTCACATATATCCTCAAAATGAACATTACAAGTAACATACCGTGAACCTGAAACTTTCAATGTGAGCTCATAAATTTTTTCAAGAAACTTTGTGACATTCCTCACATTAGTCCAATCCTCATTTTGAATTGAACCTGCAATAGTTCCATCTTCACAAACATCAGTAGCAAGAAAATAATTAAAATTACCACCATAAAGATCAAACCTCTCAAAAGCCTTCTCAAACTTTTCTGCCGTGTCCAACATCAAATAGGTGGAATTCCACCTAGTAGGCACATCTAAAAGACAACATTTTGTCACATTCTATCTTTTGCATTTCAACACATTTCAAGAAGTTTCTTGTCCTTGTAAAAGATGATCTAACATATTTCACCATGTGTCTCACCTGTTTGATAGAATGACCAATTTCTTTCAAACCATCTTGCACAATCAAATTAAGTATGTGAGCCATACATTTCACGTGAAGATGCTTACCATCCATCATATTAGTTCCCTACATATCTAATATTTTGGACAACTCTAAAACCGCCACATCATTTGAAGAGGCATTATCAACTGTAACAGTAAAGACATTGTCCAAATTCCAATCAAGTAAACAATTACTAATACACTCAGCCAAATGCTCACCTTTATGACTAGTGATAAGACAAAAATTTAATATTCTTTTATGAAGCACCCAGTCCCTATCAATAAAGTGAGCAGTCAAACACATATAATTGATTCTTTTCACCGAAGTCCATGTGTCTGTTGTGAGACAAATTCTTGGTTGTATTTCTCTTAAAGACTTTTTCAAATCTATTCTCAATTCACCATAAACTTCATAAGAATCCCTTGTTATGGTTCTACGATAAGGAATCCGAAACAAATGTTGGACTTTACTCATAAACTTCTTAAATCCTTCTTTTTCAACAAAACTAAAAGGTAGTTCATCCAAAATTATCATCTCAACTAAAGCTCTCCTAGCTACCTTTTTGCTCAAATTTCCAAGTCTCTATTGAAGAACTGTTACTTTAAATATTTAACAATTTTTGAATACTAGGTGCAATAGGCGGGGGCTTATACACTTTACATCGGTTAGTCAAATGCTGTCTTAGTCCACTTGTTTCATTTCTAGTTGTATTAGCAGCATAGTTTTTTTTTACAGTGCAAACACTTTGCTTTAACTAATACACCATTTTCAATTTTTTTTAAAGTGTTGCCAAACAGGAGATCTAGGATCCATTTCTTTTATTTTTCTTGTTTCCTCTGTGCCAATTGACGCATCATTGCTATTAGTAGGTGTATTATTCATAGAATCAATCATACTTATTCGACTTTGACTAGCCACACCCATATTTAATTGATTTTGTTCTGCCATCTATATAAAATAAAATAAAAATTCACAATGAATTCACACATTAACAACTAACTAGTAATAAAAGCTAAAATAAAAAAGAAAAATAAATGGAAGAAGAAATATTCATTTTGAAACTTGATAACTTAAAATGGAAGAAGACATATTGACAACAAAAAAAAATCAATCCATCGAATACAATATCTGATGGTGGTCGCCGGTCTGTCGATGGTGATCGCCGGTCGGCTGCTAGGTGATGCTGGTCGCTGGCTCGTTGCTGCGTGAATCGTGATGACTACTGCCTGCGTGGTGCGTGGCTGTGTGCTGGCCTGCTGCGTTCTGGTCGGCCGGTCGTTGGCTTGTTGCTAATCGGCCGGTCGCCAAAAAATGTGGGAAGTACCAAGGGTGAAGTGGAAAAAAGTCAAAGATTGTAGACTAATGTGCGGCTGAGGGCTGCTATGCTTAAAGTTGAAAAGTTAAAGTTGGACTTGGACTTGGACCTAATTTTACCTATTTTTTATTTAATATTAATAAAATATTAATAATATTATAAATATAGTATAATATATTTCGGTACACCGAAATATCGAATTATGTAAAATGACATACCGAAAATCGAACCGAAATATCAAAAAATATGAAAATATATATCGAATACCGATTCAAAAATCGAAATATCGAAACTGAAATAATTCGGTTTGGTTCGGTATTTCGGTTTCTCGGTGTTTATGTCCAGCCCTAGTAGATGCGTTATGCATTTTGGATAGTAATTAGGATCATGTTATTTTTGATTGTAGCCACAAAGTAGTTAAAATCAAACAGTTGTATAAGGACAAGACTACTATTGTGGCTGTAATGCAAAAATATGTCATAGACAATCGATTTCAATTCAATGTTGTAAGATCTAACACAAAGAGGTTAGTCATATTCATTATTTTATTGGATACATGATGTGCATGTTTTTGTGTATTTTAGAAGCATGAAAAAATGTGTCATAAGTTAGTGTTTTCGGACAAATAAAGTATATCTATAACAAAATATTGTATATATTATTGTTAAGAGAGTAAAAATCTAATGTTGAAGAGTAATAAATGTTTTTGTAGCATAGATATTTATAGTGTGTATCTCGGACAAATGAAGTGTATCTCAGACAAATAATGTATACATTATTGTTAAAATAAAATGATTTAATATTGACGAGTAATAATGGTTTATGTAGCATCAATATTTTGTTGAGCATGTATCTTAGATAACAAGCTATCACAAATACATGAAAAATTTGTCATAATTTTATAGTGTGTATCTCAGACTAATGAAGTGTATCTTGGATAAATAATGTATACGTCATTGTTAAAATAAAAAGATCTAATGCTGAAGAGTAAGCTGAAGAGTAATAGTGGTTTTTGTTGGCATTAATATTTTGTTGTTCATGTATCTTAGATAATAAGTTTGCACAAATATATGGAAATTTTGTCATGATTTTATAGTATGTATCTCGAACAAATGAAATATATCTCGGATAAATAATATATAGATAACTGTTAAAGTAAATATCTAATGATGAAAGTAATGATTTGCATAGAGTGTATGATTCGTTAGACATTTATAGCAGAATCGTTATTAGTATCTTTATATATAATTTAGTATATGGTTAAGTTCATTAAGCTGTATCTTATATAATTAAGCATGTATCTGTCAGTTTCAACGATTATAACTGGGTGCCTTTGTGTGCAGTTATATTTTGAGATGTATGCCTGAGAATTGCCAATGGATATTCAAATCCTCGTGTTTGAATAAGACAACTTTATTTCGAGTTAGATATTTCAATATCAAGCACACATGTCCGTTAAAGGATAAATTGTGCTCACAACATCAAGCAACAATTGGTTTGATATCTGGAATAGTTGCTCCAAAATATGTGAATCATAAAAGAAAGCATACACCAAAGAACAACCAAGAAGATGTGAAACGTGACTTGGGAGTGGACATTAATTACATGAAGGCATGGCGTTTGAAAGAGAGAGCTATTAAAATATTAAGAGGTGGTCCGACTGAGGGTTACACTAAAATGCCTAGCTACTTGTATATATTGGATAATGTGTATCCAAACTCTTACATCCGAATGCATAAATCAGCAGAGAATGAGTTCATGTATCTATTTTTAGCGTTGTATCCTTTTATAAATGATTTTCAGCACTGCAGGATAATTATTGTTGTGGATAGGGCTCACCTAAAAGGAGTTTATAAGGGCATATTTGTTTCTGCTAGCACTCTGGATGGAGCAGGTTTGTGAAATTAATTATTAGATACATTATGTTATTTGTATGTCTCTATATGGTGGAATTTAATAAGATAGTTAACTTTAAAAAGTACTATACGTATATGTATCTGTCTATTTGTTTTTCCAGGATGTATACTACCACTTGCCTATGGTGTAGTTGACTCTGGTTTTTGAGCATTTTAGAGGTGCTTTTGGTAAGCGTGTCAATATGTGTGTTGTATCAGATCGTCATGAAAGAATTATAAAGGGTGTGAGCAAAGTGTATCCTATTGTGCCCCATTATGTGTGTGTTTGACATTGTAACACCTCGGTTTTAGAAGGAGCTAAATTTAGAAAGAGCTAAATTGAGATTGGTACAAGTTACTCTTTAATTGTGAGTTTTGGATCAACTTCAAACGACCATAACTTTCAGCACAAGATGAGTTAGGTGGCCCATGAGATATCAAATCGAAGTTCGTTGAGTCCAATTTCCAACACCGCCGAGTTTACTAAATTTTGAATATGGATGAAAGAGATATGTCCGTTTGAGTGTAGTATGTCTAGTTAAGGCATTTCATCCATTTTAAGGAGGGGTATTTTGGTCTTTTCCTTACCCCCACTAGCCTAGCATATATTTTCACCCAAATAGGGGTCTAAACTGATTGAGATAAGTTTTCACAATTCCTAAACACGCTTAGGGTTTTATAGAGACGTTCAAGAGGAGAAAAAGAAGATTGCCCAAGATTCTTGCGAGCTTTGAGGATTCTCATAAGGAAGTTATTTCTTTCGAGGTATGTAAATTTTCATAGTGATGGGTTTGTTCACCCTCACGCCAATCATGAGTTTCTTTTATGAATTCGTCCATGAGATTGAGTATTGAGAATCTTATTGAGTTCTTGAGATTTTGTGCTTCATTCTTTGATAATGGAGTTTTGTTGAGTTCTTGAGGTGAGAATCTTGCAAATGAGTGTTGTTCTTGGTGGGGTTTGAGTGGATTTTGTTGTAATTAAGTTGGGTTTAAGAATCCTAATGAGTTTGGGAGGAAATCGTTTGATTCCAAATGAGTTAGGCCTTGAATTGAGCAAGAAAAATTTGTTGGGTTTTCTGGGCAAGGGGTGGGGTGGGGCGTCGCGCCACTGAAGCGCCAAGGGGGGCTGGTGCCCCGCTTCTGCAGTGCGCCAGAATTAGGGTTCTGAAGTTTAGGGGTTGGTACCCCGCGCCAGGAATGCGCTAGGGTCGCCTGCTCCCTGCTTCTCTTCCGTCTTTCATTACATTTGAGTTCTCTTAAATCGTGTCTTCGCTCTCTTCTTAATTATAACTTTCTAAAAACTAAAAAATCATTGAGAGATCCTACATATCCTAAACATAACTCTTTAATTCACATTTCAAATTCAAGGTAGAGTTAAGAGTAAAGTTCGAAGGAGTCCTTTTGAGTCATTTTGAGAAGTCTTCTACAATTATGTATAACTTAATTTATGGCTTGAGTAAATGAGTTGAGTTCATGTTTCAAAATGAATATAAGGGATCTAAGTATTTCCAAGTGTAAACACTTTTACATTTAAAACAAGATGAGAACCTTGATTTCTAAACGAGTTCATGAGGACTTTTTGAGCATTATCTCTTAAAAAGAACCTTTTGAATAATAATCTCAAGTTTAGGACGAGTCATGTTTTTAAACATATGAGCACGAGTTATATATATTATTGGGAATAGTATTGTGCACCGAGATGAGGATGAGTTCAGACAACTCAAAATCCTTATAAACCATGTATGCCAACATGGGTAAAGGGTCATACGTTTTAGATGATTCCTTATTGATTTTAAGCATAGCTTAGTGGATCCACTTAGTTGAAGATGTTCTATACTCCGACAAGGTATAAGACAGTTCTGGCAGCGTGAGTGAGACGTTGTATCATCACGTAGCTCGTAGTGATGGTTGTCGGTTAAAGAATCTCTCAAAAAAGAGTAAAGAGTTTATTATTGTATTTTTATACATATTTTGAGTTATTATCCACTGTTTTGAAAGCTTTAAACATGTTGCATCTTTTATTGTTGCCTTCATAATGAGTTGAGTATTCTTGAGGTGAGTTGAGTATTCTTGAGGTGAGTTGAGAAGAGGTGAGTATGTCTTTCTTTCTACCAGTTCAAGCTTCTATGTCTTCCTTTCTACCAGTTCAAGACGAGGTGGCCTACATCATTTCATGATGCAGATACAGGTTTTCGGATCATCAACCGGTGCTTCGTTGATCCCATCACATTCCAGCTAGTTTGGTGAGCCTCCTTTGCTTTCCGGAGGGATTCACATTATGGATTTTGTTTTGTTAGAATGCCTTGGGTCTTGTCCCGACTTCCATCATAGTTATTTAGAGGCTTCACAGATAATAACATTTTGAGGAGTCTTTTCCATTTTCTTGTTGATGTTTAAAGTCTTTGTGTTGAACACTTGCATTCATTTGAGTATTTCACACCATTTGAGTTAAGCTACTTTACTATTTAGATCTTATGAGTTAATATGTGCTTTTGAGTTCCTGTGTTGTTGAGTAAGTTTTCCGCTGAGTATTGAGCCAAGCCAAGGGTTCGCTTGGGGACCAACAATGGTTCTCGAGTGCCGTCCACGTCCAGATTGTAGGCTCGGGGCATGACATACATCTTTAGAAGAATGTGTGTAAGAATTATAGGAAGAGCAAAAATACATTAAGCAATGTGTTTTATGCGATGGCGAAGGCATACAAGCAAGAAGATTTTGATGAACTGATGAAGAAATTAGAGAATATGGATCATAGAGTAAAGGATTATATTATGTTAGCAGGATAAGAGAAATAGACAAGAGTATATGCACCGGTAAATAGAGGTAGGATGATGACGAATATTGTTGAATGTATAAATTCTTGTTTAGTAGAGGCAAGGGAATTGTAACATCCCTCCTTAGAAAGAGCTAATTTTAGAAACCACTAAATTGGAAATAGCTAAGTCTGAAAATTTTCAAGTTATGCTTAAGTTGTGAGTCTTGGGTCAACTTCAAACGACCATAATTTTCAGTACATGATGACTTAGGTGGCCCCTAAGATATCATATGAAAGGTCTTGTAATCCTCTTTCCAACGCCATCGAGTTTGCTAAATTTAGAGCTCATATGAGGGAGATATCCCCATTTGAAGTTAGCCTATCCAATTAAGAAAAGTTACCCGAATTAGTGTGGGGTATTTTGGTCTTTTCCTTAACCAATAAAATTAAAACGAATTTAGTATTATTTTTGGGGTCAAATCTGACTTGGGTTAGTTTTCATAAATGAAAATACGCTTGGGGCTTTGAGAGGAGTTCAAGAAGAGGATAAAAGTTCAAGGCGTTCGTCAAGATTCGAAAGATTTTCGAAGGGTTTTTGCCAAGGATTCGATCCTAAGAGGTATGTGAGTTCTCATAGTGTTGAATTCGTTCACCCACATGGCAATCATACTATTTTAATGCAATTGCATTTTCAAAGTTAAATGATTTGAGTTCTTGATTAGTGTTTTTGTAGTATTGCTTTCGTTCTTGAATTAAGATGGGTTTGATGAGTTCTTGAGATAATCGTATTGTGTTCAAGAGTTTCTTTTGAGTGGATTCTTGTGTAATTGTATTTGGTAATTGGATCTAAGGAAAACTTGAGGAAATCAATTGATTAAAAGTTATATGTAATCAGAAAATGAGAAAGAAAATTCATCGTATGTTTTCGGGTAGAGGCTGGTGCACCGTGCCAGTTGTGCGCTAGGAAGAAGGTTCTGTAGTTTAGGTCCTGGGCGCCGCGCCACTCAGTGCACCCCAATTGCCCTTCAGTATTTTAGGTGATTTCTCCCCGAGCCACTCAATGCGCCAAAGTCGCCGTCCCCCAGCCCTTTTGACATCGTTCGGCCCGTCTGAGTTCTTTTAAAGGATACCTTCACTCCTTTCTAATTCTAATCAGTCTAACCTACATCTAAACATCTCGATATCATTCATAACATGATTCATAACCTTGAATTCATAATTCAAATTCAAGGTAGAGTTGAGAGTCAAGTCTTGAGAGTTCCTTCGAGTTTTTCAAGAAGTGTTTTGCAAACCTTTTTAAACTTCTTTTAAGACTTGGAGCAGTTGAGTTTGAGGAAAAGTAGAGTTAAGTTCATTTTCTTTAAAATGATATATGGGAGCTAAGTATCCCAAGAGTAAATGTTTTTACATTTAAAATGAGAGGAAACACTGATTTCCAAAAGAGTTCATGAGCAGTTGAGTACTATCTTTTTTAAGAGAAATGTTTTTGAGTAATAATCTCAAAGTTGAGGAAGAGGAAATGTTTTCTTTAAAACATATGAGCTAAGTTATATTTTGGGAGTAGTATTGAACACCGATATGGGGGAGAGTTCTAACAACTCACAACCCCCATAAACCATGTAGCCAACGTGGGTAGAAAGGGTCATACTTTTTAGATGATTCCTTATTGTTTTTTTTAGCATAGACTATTGGATCCTCTTAGTTAGTAGTCCTATACCCCGACAAAGTATAGGACAGTTCTGGCAGCGTGGGCTAAACACTGTATCTTTACATAACTCATAGTGATGATTGTTGATTAGAGAATCTTCCACAGAGTTATTTTGTATTTTTATATACAAACTGAGTTATTATTGTATTTTTCAATTTATTGACTTGCTATCTATTGTTTTAAAAGCTTTTCTTTATAATGCATCTTTACTACTGCTTTATATTGAAATGTGTTGAGTAAGTTTGAGTATCTTTGAGGTTGAGTTGAGTTGAGACGAGGTAAGTTATTTCTTTCAGTTCCAGTTCAAGCTTATGTCATGTTTTAGATTTCCCCTCGCATTCTCATACATTCCATGTAGTGACGCCATTTGGTTTGCATCTTTTATGATGTAGATACAGGTAATCAGGATCATCAACTAGTGCTTACTTGATCCAGTCGAGTTCCAGTTGTTTGGTGAGCCTCCTTACTTTCGGAGGATCCTTTATTTATCTTCAGTTATTTCAATTTATTAGGATGATTGAGGGTCTTGTCCCGACATCCCTCATTGTATTAAAAGCTTCATAGATAGATAGACACTAGTTCATGAGTCTTTTCATTTTCAGTTGTTCATGTTGAGACTTGAGTGGCCTCTTTTGGCTAGTTGAATGTTTCTTTAAACATTTCTGAGTTTATCTTTTGAGAAATTTGAGTTAAAGTTTACTTTTTAAAGTTCTTTTATTGTTGAGTTAGTAGAGTTGAGCCAGGACAAGGGTTTGCTTGGGGACAACAATGGTTCTCGAGTGCCAGTCGCGTCCAGGGTGTAGGCTCAGGGAGTGACATGAATTACCAATAATTGAATTTATGGAAGAAGCTCGAATATTTTTTGGAGATTGGAATTGCAGAAATAGAGAAAAGGCAACATTACATTTGCTACCCTTTGAAGAAGATTTCAAGAGATTCTATTTGTGAATGAGGCATGATCATCGCGTATGACGGTACATATAATTTGTTAGATTGTGTATCCGGTAAATATATAATTATTTAGATACATTATAACAAAAGTTTCGAGATATATGAAAAGATGTATCGAAATCTGTTTTGTTTGCAATATTATGAAAGTTATATATATAATACATATATAAGGTTAGTATTGTTACATTTCAGGTTAGACCCTCTTCTGATTCATTGTACGGGGTTAATGACAGTGAAAGACATTAAATTGTTTGCTTGATTAGTAAAACATATAGTTGTGGAAGGTTCCAACTAGACGAGATACCATGTTCACATGCATTTGTGGTTTTGAAAAAAAGGCATAACTGAGTTTGGATCATACTGCTCAGACTATTACAAGCCATCAACACTTATAAATACTTAAGAGATACCAATTGGTCCACTACCAGATGAATATGATTGACAAATACCTTTCAATGTGTTTCATACTCTTTTATTTTGTTACGACTTTTCCTTAAGTTATTACTTATAAATTGACATTACTGATACATATACATATAAATGAATCTGAACCGTCAATTTGATCAATGGGATTGATTACACGTATATAGAGAAGATATGTAATGGCATGATACAATGTAATGCCATGATATAATATGTCAAATACATAAAAGATACAGTACTAGATAGAGCAATATCTGCTTGAAAAA
Source organism: Solanum microdontum (assembly GCA_036250385.1). Classification (NCBI taxonomy): domain Eukaryota; kingdom Viridiplantae; phylum Streptophyta; class Magnoliopsida; order Solanales; family Solanaceae; genus Solanum; species Solanum microdontum. The sequence continues at coordinate 15,410 of JAJONQ010031000.1, forward strand.
TATCTTTACGAGATATAATATGTCAAATACATATCAACTTGAAAAACATACGCCATTCACAAAAAAATCATCTGTGGGTGCCTTTTTTATGACCTGTTTGGTGTATCTAGTCAGCTTAAAAAATTACATTATGATAAATTTAAGAATTTCACTTAATGTACATTCCATAATACACAAGATAATTTCATGACAAAATACCAAATACTTAAGAGCCTTTATATAAAGATATAAAAAAAAATAGGTTAATAACCTTACAAAAATGACAAAATGTGAATGAGAATCAACTTAGATACGTTATATGAATGTTTCTTAATGTATCTAATAACGTTAAACTTAGCTAAATAAAAACTTAAGCTGGCTAATCTATATTGATCTTTTCAATGTCATCTGAATCGACAAAAATGCTTCTTAGCTCAGGTGGATCTTCGAATGCAACAACTGCCACCTCATCAACTTGATCCCAAGGTAACCCAACAGGTGTCTCAAATCCTTTAATGTATGAACAAATAGTATTTCCTTGGGTTAAAGCATTTTGTCCAAGCACTTGATCTATATATGTCTGATAAATAAATCTCATCAATGAGGAGTTCAAGATGACACATTGTCGTACGATTGGGACTTTGACTTCTTTCTTAAATAGTAGAAAATCACGTCCATGTGCTATAACGATAACATAATGATCTAATGAGTGTAGACAAATACAAAAAAACTAAAAGACAAAGGCAATTACACTTGATATTTTGATACACAAACCATTTTATTCTAGATACATGTTACAATTGAAGATACTCTTGTTTGATTGACTAGATACATGTGGTAACTTATGATACAAACAATCTATGTATATCATTTTAAAAGTATTATTATGTATTGTATTAAAGATACATCATGCAACTATGCCATATTGAAGATTCAAACAATGACGTTATTGAAATTATTTGTGTTACCTCGTTGTTCCAACAATTGCTAGCAAATGACATGATGTAAAATCAGTTTTTGATTGGATTGTTCCTAAACTTAGATCTATTCTTCGCTTGAATGTTGAACGATGAATAGTCAGATGTTGCAACCATTGCAAAATTGTTAATGAAAAGATACAAATAAAAAGTTCTTTTATCGACAATTCAATGTTAATGAACAACAAATTTAACAAGATTCATACTATTTTGTAAATTATCAGCCATTAAACTAGTATGGAAAATTAACAAATTCAATCAATGAAAAACCTATAAATTTTAACTTTGAACCTATTATATCTTTGAGTTAGATACATGAAGATGATGTCAAACAAAAATACATTAACCGAATAAATCTTACTTTACCTCTATTTATAATGCTGCTTATGGAGAGTTGGTTATGAAATTCGTACAAGCAAAGATGTATTGAGTTGGTTGAGAAGAAGGACATAATGGAGGATGAAGGAGAATTATGTGTAGAAGTGGGTTAAGATACAAGGGAGACGTGGGATTGGGGAGGGAAACATTTGTGTTGAAGAGAGAGAAACAAATTTGAATTGTAAAAGTCCCATTAATTAATGAGGTATAATTTAGGATAATTATTTGTAACACCTCAGAAATTTTTTGAGCTAAGACTCGAACCATCCTTCATTGTGAGTAGGATTTTACCAAGGAATTTAAAATTTTGTAGGTGTTAAGGTCACTAGATATAGCACCTTGAGTTCCAAAAAGAATTAAAGATAATTCATTCAAGTCATTTCTTAAGTTCTTTTAAGCGTTGAGTCAACTTCAAATGATCATAACTTTCAGTACAAGATGAGTTAGGTGGCCCATAAGATATCAAATGAAAAATCTTTGAATTATCTTTCCATCGCCATGAAGTTTGATAATTTTTGAGCATGAATGAGTGAGATATTCCCTTTTGAAGTCAGACTGTCCAGTTAAGGAAAGTTATCTGAAAATATTAGGCGTATTTTGGTCTTTTCCTTACCTAATCAGATTTAATTCATTTTTAGTAATAATTTAGGGGTCTAAAAAGATTAGAATCAGTTTCATTCACCCCTAATACAGTTAGGGTTTTAGAATAGAGTCCAAGAAGAGAAAAGGGGAGAAAAAAGGAAGGGTTCAAAGCGTTCGTCGAGATTCTTGAGTTTTGTTGTGGATTTTCGCCAAGGGTTTGATCCCTAAGAGGTATTTAAGTTTTTGTAGTGTTGGGTTCTTTCACACACACTCCAATCATGATTTACATATTCGAATTTGTCCATAAAGATTGAAAGATTTAAGTTCTTGATGAGTGTTCTTGAAGTTTTGCTTTCGTTCTTGAATTAGGATGTGTTTGATGAGTTCTTGAGATAAATTCTTTGAATTTGAGGGTTGTTTTTTAGTATATTATTGTGTACTTATGCTGGGTATTCGAATCTAAGTTAGTTGGGAAGAAACCATTCGATTCTAGGCGAATTAGGGCCAAGAATCGAAGAAGAAAATTCATCGGAGAGTTCTGGAGAAGGGCTGGGGCGGCGCCCCAGCAATGCGCCGCCACAAATTAGGTTTTGAACTTTAGGGGATGGCGTCCCGTTTGAGTTTCTTTGAAGTGCATCTTCACCCCCTATGATTCTAACTACTTAAAACTACTTCTAAACACCTAGAAATCATTCATAACATGAATCATAACCTTGAATTCATAATTTAAATTCAAGGGAGAGTTAAGAGTAAGTCTTGAGAGTTCTTTTGAACATTTTGAGAAAGTCCTTTTGAGTCTTTTTTGAGGAGTCTTCTACAATTTCTAATAACTTGTTTCAAGACTCGAGCAAGTGAGTGTGACAATGAGGAAAATGTATTCATAAGTCTACATAATCATCGAGATCCTACATATCATGAATCATAACTCTTGAATTAATAATTCAAATTCAAGAGAGAGACTTAAGAGTAAAGTTCAAGAAAGCCTTTGAGTTAAATTTATGAATCCATTGAGATCAACTATCGCTTTTGAGTCATGTTTTGAGGAAGTAAGTATGAGAATGAGAATAGTCGTATACATGAGTTCCATATTGTTATGTAGACCCTTGAGTCAAGGCGTTCATTCCCATAATTTTCGCATGAATTCCATAATCCGAGTATCTTTGAGAGGAGTAGTATTTTCAACTGTTAAGTCTTGAGTATTGAGTTCCTAATCATTTTGGAATTATATTCCTAATCATTGGACTACTAAATGTTACCCATGAAAGTCCTTGAGTTGAGTAGTTCATGCCCATAATTCGGCGTGAATCCTATGAGTCGAGCGGTCTTGAGATGAGAAGTATCATTGAGCCCTTGAGTTGAGTAGTTCATGCCCATAATTCCGCTTGAACCCATCGAGTCGAGCATTCTTGAGATGAGTAGTATCATTGACTCCTTGAATTTTAGAGTTGTTGAGTTCCAAGTATTGAATTCTATGCATGGTTATTGAAAACCTTGAATTGAGTCGTTCACGTCCATAATTCGGCATGAACCCTATTTTAAGAAGTCTTTTTACAAATTGTTTTAAAACTTGTTTTAAAGACTTGAGAACTGAGTTGGGAAGAGTAGAGATGAGTTCATTTTCTTTAAAATGATATATGGGAAATAAGTATTTCCAAGAGTAAATATTTTTACATTTAAAAGAGGAGGAAACTCAGATTTCCGAAAGAGTTTTGAGCAGTTTTAGTACCATCTCTTTTAAGAGAAAGATTTTTGAGTAATAATCTCAAACCACAGTAAGAGAAAATGTTTTCTTTAAAACATAATGATCTAAGTATATTTTGGGAGTAGTATTGAGCACCGATATGGGGGAGAGTTCATACAACTCACAGCCCCCATAAACCATATAGCCAATGTGGGTAGAAAGGGTCATACTTTTTAGATTATTCCTTATTGCTTTTAAGCATAGACTAGTGGATCTATTTAGTTGAAGAGTTCTATACCCTGGCAAGGTATAGGACATTTCTGGCAGCATGGGCGAGACGCTGTATCATCATATAGCTCAGAGTAATGGTTGTCGGTTAGAGAAACTCCCATAGAGATATTTTTTATTCTTATATACATAGAGTTATATTGTATTTTTATATACAAACTGAGTTATTATTGTGTATTTCAATACATTGAGTTGCTATCTACTGTTTTAAAAGCTTTCATATATTGCATCTCTTATTGTTGATTTATATTGAGTTGAGTATCCAGAGTTGAGTATACAGAGTTGATTATCCAGAGTTGAGTATATAAAGTTGAGTGTACAGAGTTGAGTATCTTATTGTTTAATTTAGACCTATTTCTCATTATTGAGTCGAGCCTTATTTCACAGGGTCGAGTATTGTATTATTGAGTTGAGTCTTATTTCACTGAGTTGAATATCTTATCATTGAGTTGGGCGTTATTTTCTCTGAGTTGAGTTGAACTATGTTTCTTTGAGTTGAGTTGAGTGAGTTGAGAAGACGTAAGACTGTTTCTTTTCCACTTGTTTCAAGCTTATGTTTATGCTTTAGAATTCCCCTTACATGCTCGTATATTTCATGTACTGAGCCATTTGGCCTGCATCATTTCATGATGCAAATACAGGTATTCAGGATCATCAACAGAAATTTTGTTGAGGTCATGGGATGTTCCAGTCAGTTTTGGTGAGCCTTCTTATATTCCGAAGGTCTTCACGTTTATCTTATAGTTAGTAGTTTTGAGATGTCGTGGGTCTTGTCCCTATATCCTTCTGTAATAGTAGAGGCTTCATAGATAGACAAAGTTGAGTAGTTTTCCGTATGTATCTTATTTGAATTGTTTTTACAAACTCCGAGTTTCTCTATTTAGTATTGTTCGGATTATTTTAAAGTTGAGTATTTAAATTTAATTCAGTTTTTGAGTTTTTGTATGCCCCCTTTCTATTCTCAGTCCGGCCGTCATTCGAGAACGAATGATCCCAAGGGGGAGATATTGTTACACCCCAAAAATTTTAAGCTAAGGCCCGAACTATTCATGATTTACTTGAAGAGTTATATCGGGTGATTCTTAAATTGTCCTTATATGTAAAGGTAAATTCTTTAGTGTGGGAATGGTTTTGGATATCAATTAAGGTCACTAGAAACTCCTAGCACAAAGTAGAGTTGAAAGTTTCCATATCGATTAAGTTTTTGATGTAAGATTCTACTTGGGTCAACTTCAAATGATCATATCTCTTAGAATATGAAGAGTTACGTGGCCCATAACCTATCAAATTAAAGGTATTTGAATCTTCTTTGCAACGCCACTAATTTCGCATTAATCAAATTTCTGAGTAAAAGGTTATGACCATTTTAGTAATTAACCTGATACAGTGTTGTTACGAATTAGCCGACCGGAAAACATTAAAAAGGTCATTTTTGTCTTTTTACCTCTAAGAAAACCCTAAACGAATTTCTTTAATAATTAAAGACCCAAACAATCAGATTTTTATCTCTTAATCCATCATTCTCTTCTCTCTCAAATCCTAAGACAAAAACCCTAAGAAAAAATCAAAGTAGAAGACTCCATTCAAAATTCTTTCAATCTTTTTCAAGATTCTTCTTCAAGATAAGTCTTTCTCCAAGAATTTCATTCTTTCCAACTCAAATTCCTGCATACAATTTTGAATCACTAATGAAAATCTTACTTCTTGGCTATAGAGTTTCAAGAAACTAATTCAAGAAATCTCAAGAAAGGTTTTCTTGATTTTTCTCCTTCAAGCTAGGGTTTCAAGGTTTCTAATCAAGTTCTTCTTCAAGATTCTTCAAGAATCTTATTCTTTCAAGTATGTAAGGCTATCATAGTATTGTACTACTTTCTCCTCACGCCTTACATCTACCTTCAAATAAGTAAAATAGTAATCTAAGATTCTACTCCTAGATTTGAGTATTCTTGAGATGAGTTAATCTTGAGTTCTCGAGTTCCTGTTGCCTTTTGAAATTCTACTCCTAATTATTGAATTGCTATATGCTATGCATTAACATTCTTAAGTAGAGTCGTTAATGTCCATAATTCCGCATGAACCCTATGAATTGAGTTATAAATTTTGAGAAGCTTTTTAAAGCGAACACTTGAGTTTTAAACTGGGTTTAGAGGAAGTAAAGATGAGTTTTGAGAAAGAGTTTCTAAAACATGATTAGTATGAGTATAAGGGGACTATATATTTCCATAGGTATCAATTTTTACATTGATAAAAGAGAAACTAAGATTTCTAAATGAGTTATGAGTTTAAAAGTTATTTCAATAGTAGATACCTCTTTTAAAAGGGTAGTTTGAGCAATTATCTCAAACCAGAGGAAGAGTTATATTTTTTTGAAACATATTAGCATGAGTATATATTATTGGAGTGGTATTGAGCATTGATATGGGCAAGAGTTCAAACAAGTCACAACCCCCATAGACCATGTATACCAACATGGGTAAATGGTCATACTTTTTAGATGATTCCTTATTGCTTTTAAGCATAGCTTAGTGGATCCACTTAGTTGAGGTGTCCTATATCCTGGCAAGGTATAGGACAATTCTAACAGTGTGGGCGAGACGTTGTATCATCATATAGCTCATACTGATGGTTGTCGGTTAGAGAATGCAACACCCCGTATCCTAGATAGACCAGATTGTAGAAATCAGAAGTTGCAGGTGCCACCTACGGGCATCACCCACGGACCATAGGTGGGGTCCGTGGATGGCCACTTGCAGCCCCTCCCCAGAAATCCTAGAAAATTTGGCTAAGAGTAGATCCACACCGGGACCTAAGGATCATAGGTCAGACCACGGTCCGTGGTCCAGGGCTGTAGGACGTACCCCAGATTTCAACTCCGAGAACCCCGTCGAAGGTTGACCAGGACGGACCGTGGGTCAGTCCATGGACCGTCAGTCAGTTCCGTCGCTGGCCTTGACAGCTTTTAAGTTAGGGGTCGTTTGGTCTTTTCCCTATGCATTGGACCCCTAAACTTTTAACCCTTAAACTACGCAGTTTTGGTCAGTTTTAGCCTAATAACTTAATTAGAACTTACCCTAGTCAACCCATTCGCCAAATATTGATCAAGTTGAACGAAAAGACGGAGAAAGAGTTGATCACGCCCTAGTCCAAGAACATAATAAGTTTTTATCAGTTTTAGCCTTGAAATCAAAGGATTTCTCCGTGGAATTCGTCACCAGGTATGTGGGATTTCACTAATGGGTTCCTTTCACCCATTAGGTCCCTAGAATTCAGTAAGTTTCTTGATTCCCTCCGTATTATCAAGAGTTTTTAGAACTTCAACAGGTTACCATGAATTAGTTATTGTAACGCTCTTAATTAGAATATCATGTCTTAGTATTGCTTTTGCGTAGAATCCTGCATAAACTCAGAAGCCTAGTTATGTAGTTCGTTTAGTTCATGAATTACATTAGCTAGGACAAATAACCGGATATATATTCCTCAGTTTTTGAATGTTTCGTTATCAGAAATAAATGTTGCATTTTCAGATTTGCATGTCAGATTATTGAGCTATCTAACTTACTCCAGTTATGTTATAGTTTTCACATATTCAGTTGGGAGTAGGCTTTAAACCGAGTTGGACTAGGGTCAGTCATCCTTAAGTCCAAGAATAACGTGCCCCCATAGGTTATATGTCCTCTTCATTGGCATCAGTTTAGTGATCACACCAGTCATGCCTCTATACCTCTGGCAGGGTATATTGGGTCCTCTCGATGGGGCGTATACATCGGACTCCACATTTAGCTCATGTGGTTTTATGTCGGTTATTAGTAGCTCCCACAATCAGATTCTATTGGATTGATCAGGTTATCAGATACAGTTCAGTATTCAGTTTCAGTATGTTATAAACTTGGTCAGTGCTTTCAGTTTTGTGCATATTCAGTTTCTTCAGTATACTTATCATGATCACATTATATAATTGCTTTATCGCTTTGTTCAACTATATGTTTTGTTCAGCTTTATTCTATCATACATGCTCAGTACCTTTCGAGTACTGACTCATACTCTTCGCTACATCATCTCGTGATATAGGTTCAAGTCCTCAGCATCTAGATTACGCATAGATCGGTTCCCGATCTCCAGTTCAACATCATCAGTGGTGATTCCTCATTCTTCGAGGATGATTGACATGATTATCTTTCTACTTTCATCCTTTAGTTTCAGTTTTTTGCTAGATTTAGCTGGGGCATGTCCCAGCATCTCTAGTTAGTTAGAGGCTTATTTTAGACATATTTTAGTTTCAGTGTTAGTTTGAGTTGATCTTTCAATTGTTATTAAACTCATAGTTTCTTATATATTCAGATCAGTATTGGGTATTCCCCAATTTCAGTTAATTATAGTTTTAAGCTTCCGCATAGTATGTTATTCAGTAATCTTTTAGTATGCTTATGATATGCCAACTCAGGGTTAGCTTGGGATCACTCGTGATCCTAGGTCCCGTGTTTACGCCCTGGTGGTAGCCTCGGGGTGTGACAAACTTGATATCAGAGCACTAGGTTTAAGTGTCCTAGGATGTCTAAAATGCCGCACTAAGTAGAGTCTTTTTCATGGGTGTGAAGTGCACCACATTTAATGAGAGGGAGGCTACGAAGTGTTTTAGGAAAACTTCACTTTCTTGCTATTCTTATCGTGTGTGGGTATGATCTACCTTCTAACTCGTCATTATGCATTTCAGATCATGCCTCTTCGTAGAGCTTACTAAAGGAATGCTTATGCACGCAATGCTAACGCAGCTCCTCCAGTCCTAGGTCAAGAAGTTTGGAATGCAGAGTTTCGGAATGCGATTAAGTTTTTGGCTTTGAGTGTGACCAACCAGAACAATCTGCAGGCCCCAGTTCCTACTAACACTAATGTTGGGTCAGCTACAACTAGAGTTCGGGATTTTGTTAGGATGAATCCACCTGACTTTTTAGGGTCACAGGTTGGTGAGGATCCCCAGAACTTCATTGATGAGGTTAAGAAAATATTTGGAGTGATGCAAGTAACTGGGAATGATAGGGTTGAGTTGACGTCCTACCAACTTAAGGATGTAGCGCACATCTGGTTTACTCAATGGAAAGAAAACATGGGTACATATGCAATTTCTATCACTTGGGAGTGCTTTAGTGAGACTTTTTTGGATAGGTTCTTCCCAAGATAGTTGAGGTTGGCAAATGATCATGAGTTCATGAATTTGAGGCAAGGTAGCATGTCAGTCCAAGAGTACGGAATCCAGTTCACCCAACTCTCTAGGTATGCTCCTCACATGGTTGCTGATCCAAGGGCACAAATGAATACATTTCTATTTGAGGTGTCCGACTTAGTGAAAACAAAGTGCAAAAATGCTATGTTGTAGGAAAATATGAATATTTCTAGGCTTATGACCCATGCTCAGCAGGTTGAAGGAGATCAACCCTCAACCTGCTACGGATATTAAGAAGGCTAGGACAAGCAACTATAAGTATTCTCAGCAGAAATTGGGTAGTGGAAATCACCCTCAGTTCCAAAACAAATCTTCAGCTCCAACACTTTCATTAGCTAGTGTTCCATCCTCTAGGTTTTGACAGGATAAAAAAGACAGGGAATTTGGATCTAAGTCTCAAGGAAGTATTTCAGGCACCAAAACCTACCCAACTTGTCCAAAGTGTGATAGGAACCATCTGGGCGAGTGTCTTGCATGAAAGGAGTGATGTTTTGGGTGTGGTCAGTTTGTTCACAGGTTGAGAGATTGTCCTTTTTCTAAACAGGGTCAAGGAGCCAACAATGATAGGGCTCAGTCTACAACTTCAGCAACACAACAGGTCACCCGACTCAGTATGGTAACTTATCTGGTACAAGAGGAAGACATCGCCAGAATAGGTTGTATGCTCTTCACGCTTGCTAGGACTACGAAGATTCTCCTAATGTGGTTACTCGTATGTTGCGAGTTTTTCATTTAAATGTTTATGATTTATTAGATCCAGGGGTTACTGTTTCTTTTGAAACTCCTTACGTAGCAGTAAATTTCAGTGTTAGTCCAGAAACTCTTTCAGAGCCCTTCTCAGTCTCTACTCCAGTCGGTGACCCAGTTATAGCTAGACATGTATACAAAAATTGCCTTGTCACAGTCTCTCAGAAAGTCACCTCAGCAGATCTTGTAGAGTTAGAAATGGTAGACTTTGATGTCATTCTAGGCATGGATTGGTTACATTCCTGTTATGCCTCAGTCGATTGTAGAACTAGGATCGTTCATTTTCAGTTTCCAGACAAACCAATCCTAGAATGGAAGGGTAGTAGGTTAGCGCTTATGGGTCGATTCATTTCTTACCTTAAGGCTAGAAAGATGATATTTAAGGGTTATCTCTATCATCTAGTTCGGGTTAAGGATTCAAGCTCTGAAACCACAACTCTTGAGTCAGTAGTTAATGAGTTTCTAGAAAGTCTTCTCGGAGTTCCTCTCGAAAGGGAAATCGACTTCAGAATTAATCTCCTTCCAAATACCAGCCTATTTCTATTCCTTATTACAGAATGGATCCAGCTGAGCTTAAGGAGTTGAAAGAGATGTTGAAAGACCTTCTAGAGAATGGTTTCATGAGATGCAGTATTTCCCCGTGGGGTGCACCAGTGTTGTTCGTGAAAAAGAAAGATGGTTCTCTCAGGATGTGCATTGATTATCGGCAGTTGAACAAGGTCACAATCAATAATAAATACTCTATTCCCAGGATTGATGACTTGTTCGACCAACTTCAGGGTGCTGGTTATTTTTCAAAGATAGACCTTAGATCCGATTATCATTAGCTCAGAGTCAGAGATAGTGACATTCCAAAAATAGCCTTTAAAACTTGGTATGGTCATTATGAATTTGTAGTTATGTCATTTGGACTAACCAATGCTCTTTCAAATTTAATGGACTTGATGAACAAGGTGTTCAGGAAGTGTTTGGACTTGTTCGTTATCATTTTTATTGATGATATCCTCATTTACTCTAGGAATGAGGAAGAACATGTGACTCATTTAAGGGTTGTCCTGCAAACTCTCAAAGATCCCAAGTTATTCGCTAAGTTTAGCAAATGTGATTTTTGGTTGCCATCTGTTGCTTTCCTTGGTCATATAGTATCTTGCGAAGGGATCCGAGTGGATTCTCAGAAAATAGAAGTAGTGAAACAATGGCCCAGACCTACCTTTCCTACATATATGAGAAGTTTCTTGGGTTTAGCTGGTTATTACGGAAGGTTCATGGAAGGATTTTCATCCATAACTGACTAGGTTGACTAAAAGAAAGGTTAAGTTCCAGTGGTCAAATGATTGTGAGAAGAGCTTCTCAGAACTGAAATCTAAGTTGACTATAACTCATGTTTTAACTCTACTAGAGGGTTCAGACGGTTATGTGATCTATTGTGATGCGTCCAGAGTCAACCTAGGTTGTGTGTTGATGCATCGAGGTAAGGTTATAGCTTATGCTTCTAGATAGCTTAAGGTGCATAAGAAGAACTATCCAACTCATGACCTCGAGCTTGCAGTAGTGGTGTTTGCACTTAAGATTTAGAGACATTGCTTGTATAGTGTTCACGTAGATGTGTTTACAGACCATAAGAGCCTTGAATATGTGTTCACCCAGAAAGAGTTGAATCTTCGCCAGTGAAGATGGCTTGAGTTCCTCAAAGACTATGATATGAATGTGCTTTACCATCTTGGTAAGGGCAATGTATTAGCAGATGCTCTTAGTAGACTATCATGGGTAGTGTCACACATGTTGACAAAGAAAGGAAAGAACTGGCGAAAGATGTTCACCGGCTTGCTTGCTTAGGAGTTTGCCTTATGAATATATCAGATGTTGGTGTAACAGTTCAGAATGGGTCAGAATCTTCATTGGTAGCGGAACTTCAACTAGATCTCAGTCTTTGTTGGTTTTCATGGACTATAATTCTTTTTTATGGTTTTTAACCATTCATCTTTTCTAAGGCTCGATAATGCCTTAGTTATAGAAGTACATTAATCAAATTTTCTAGGAGATACCAAGAAGACATAATCGTCAATCTCATAAGATCGTTTAGGTACACGATCTTGTACTCTTACGTAATTGAAGTTCATATTTCTCTATCGAATTTTGGGATTCATAACTCCCACTTGGATCAGGAATCATTTCTTGATCCATATCAAGTATGACTAACGACATTACCTGATCTTCTGAATTCAACATTTTGTATAAAGGCTCACCTTAGTATTTCATCCTTTTTGGAAAAATCATTTTCCAAAAATATAACATCTTGTGATACAATTTTAGTTATACTTTCATCCTCCAATACATCAACGAACACATTCCCTATGGAGTGTGATGAGTATATTATAAAGATACATTTTTTTACTTTCGAACTTAATTTACCAAACTCACCAAAACAATCTTTAATATATGCAGCATAATGCTAAGATCGTCAATTGTTCAAATTTGTTTTATGACTAGTCCAAATTTCATAAGGAGTCGAAGATACGGATTTAAAAGGCACCTTAATTAATATGTAGGCTGCAGTCAATAATGCATCTCCCAAGAAGGAGATAGACAAATTTGCATCTAGTTATGACCAATAATGTTCTATTCCTTCTTTCAGCTACACCATTTTGTTGAGGTGTATAAAGAGTAGTTAACTGTATGATAATACCCTTTTAAGTACATAATTCTTCAAATTGTTTTGACAAATATTCACATCCTCAATCGGTTATTAAAACTCTTATGCTTTTATCTAATTGATTTCAATTCATTCATATATCTTTTAAAGTACTCAAGTGCTTCAGATTTATGAGAAATCAGACAGACATAACCAAAGCGCGTGAAATTTTCAATAAATATAATGAGGTATGTAGCACCAGATCATTCCCTCACATTCATTTAACCACAAATATAAACATGAATTAATTGAAGTGGTAACTCAGCTCTTTTTGCCTTCCCAAATGGTTTACGCGTAATTTTTTCAGCAAGATAATTTTCACAAGTTAGCATATCAATTTTAGTGAAAGAACCTAAACGTCCTTTCTTTTCCAACCTATTCATTCGATCTTGCCCAATGTGACCTAATCTTGCATTCCATGTAATAAAATCAATATCATTGTTACTTAAATAACATGTCATTACACAACGATTAACATAATCATCATAAGTTAAATGATTACAATCTAAAACGATCATAACGAAGTCCAAAACCATTTAAAATAGTATCTAGAGTTATTCTAACACCATTACGATTAAAAAATAAATCAAAATCTACGTATAAGAGAACATACACATATACTAAGTTTCGTCGAATCTCAGGAGCATATAGGACGTCATGTAACAGCAAGGAATGACCACCACACAAGTCCACTTTGAAAGTGTCTATCCTTTTGACTTCCAGTTTAGAATTATTTCCTACGTAGATACACCTTGATTTAGATGAAACTTGATGAAAATCCATAAAAGTTTCTCTATCTCAACTCACGTGGTTGATGGATCCTGAGTCTACAATCCACATACGATAAGACTCAGTTAGTAAATAAGTGCTAGAAACATATGTAGCACTTAGAGATGTGTTTAGAAATGCTACCTTTTTGGCTCCGTACATTCACGAGCAAGATGCCCCAGCACTTGGCAATTGTAGCACTTTATTTAGCTCTTGTCTCTTTTCTTGAAAAATCTTTTTCCTTTGTTGGAATTTGACTTTTTTTTCTTAGAGGGTCTTTCTTCGGTCTCTTTGTATTTCCCAATTCTGTTCCAATTCTTTTTGTGCTTGAAACATGAAGATTTTGTATCACTTAACTCTACCACAAAGGTATGAGAAATAGTTTTAGCAGCACCAAGACACTTATCTTCAAGTTCAACATGACGGACAACAACATAAAAAGTTTTGATGCTATCATTGGGTCAAGTTAACCTTCAAATATTTCCAATTAATGGGAAGTGACTGAATCACTGCCTGAGCTTGTTGCTCATCTGAAAGAACATGGCCAACATTATTGATTTGAGTTGACATGTTTGACATCACCTTCAGGTGTTATTTGATATTTAAATCATGACACTTCTTGTAAGTGTCAAATTTGATAGTCAACTATCAGAGGCGAGTGACAAACGTATCCCCGTACATTCCTCATAGATGTGCCCACATAGCATGAGCAGTAGGGAATTCCTCATATTAATGTATGAGGTCATCAACCATAGAACTAACTAATTTTCCACGTGCAGTGGAATTAGCTTTTTTCTCAAGCTTTGTAAGCTTTAAGATTCCTTCTATGCTGTGGAGAGTTATCCTCTTCTGGTTGATTCAAAACATGATTTATACCTTCTAGAGCATTTTTCTCTTCTAGTACATACCATATTTTACGACTCCAAATCTCGTAATTATCACAGTTAACTTTTTCTTCTTTGTTTAAGTCGACAATGATACTTTTTGATGCCATGTCTGCTTTGAGATATAAAAAGGTAAGAATTTTTAATCAATTATGCATGTGACATACACATTCAAGCAAATCAATTATCAAAAGGTTTCATATTTAATGTAAAATTGAAAAGACAGGTAAACATGCAATCATCATCTACGAATTAAATATTTAACCAAAATTTGAAACTAATTTCTTAATGTGTACACTAATATATTGAAGAATTTAATAAAAATGACTTTTTAATTCTAATAACTTAAATTAAGAAAAAAAATAAACTACATAATTCATATATTGAAAAACAAATAAGCAATAACAAATTACAATTCTTTTAACAACTAAAATCCTCCCACAAGTCTTCAAGTCAATAAATATACACCCTAAAAGGCTGACTGGACCAAATGTCATGATAAACATCAGTGATCAATCTACTACTCCAAGGTTCATGGAGAGCGTCTGTTAAACTAAGGCTCTGCAATTCAAAATTTCAACAAAATCCACCAGTTCAGCCTATTTTAATTCAAAAAAGTGAATAAAATCATGCGCTGGAATATTTGGGGACATCTTCAAAGACTTAAACTCATTAAAATCCTTTTCTCCTTTCCTTCTAATAGCTCTTTAATTCCTTAACAGATTTTGTGGTGCATTTGCTACACTAATCCATATGATTTCACGCCTTCAGAAACATGTTCTATGACAACATGCACTTCTACATTGTAGCTTTGCTTGACTTCGAGAACTCCCACTTGGAGTAATTTGAATTTGTTCCTGTTCAGCCATGCCTGACATAGGAACAGTGAAACAATAGGAATGATTGAACCATCAATGTGACAACATATGTCACTTTGATTTGTAGAAGACAAAAAAACTGTTTAAGGAACATAAATACTAAACGAGTTTATCAAGATCAAACAAATTATTTAAGTAAATCACAATGCATGGACTTAAATATCATCATATGGCTTTTAAAAGAAAATTACCCCTCCGTTTAAAAAAAAATGACTTCCTTTCCGTTTTAGTCTGTTTCAAAAAGAATGGTCCCTTTTCTTTTATGGCAACACCTAAATTTTAAGATTTCAATAATACTGTTACCATCAATTTAAAAATTCACAAATCAAGAACCCACTAATATAGAAACATGCTAGATTAACATTTTTATTGAATGGAAAATACGACAATCATTTAAAAGTACAACCCATCAAATTGTTTTAACTTTATCACGTTTAACTTCTTCTTTCTATTTTATTCTTTCCTAAATTTGTCTTTTTTCATTTTTCCCGATGCAATAATTAGTTTAGTACCAATTCATAATTTTTCAACAAAGAAGTTTTCTTATTAACAATAACACCATTATAGGAGTATTCAAGGGCATATCACTATTGAATTTCCAAAAGGCTTAATTAAGACCATCAAATTAAAAGACATAGAACTCATAATATGCATAATTTCTTTATGTACATTAATCTCTCCTATAAAGAGATAAAACTACACTAATTTTAGATGTAGAAATTTACATAAAATAAAATAAAAAGGCCAACCATGTAGGAGCTTATATAAAAAAGAGGTCATCCACATATAAGAGCTTATAGAGTACAAAAAAAGATCATCTACAAGTATGAGCTTATACCAAAAAGTGGCCGCACCAAAAATACAAGATGCCATAAGATACAAAATATAGAAATATTCACAAAACAATGATACTCCTATTAGGATTGACATGCATATATTCCATATAACACTTGAAGAAGAGCATTAGCTTCATTGATAACATTAATATCACAATGAAGTTGAATCGAAAGATATCCTTCTCGTCGTAGTCTTTCATACATCATTTGTGACACTTTATAGCTGTTCCCTCCTTTAGCTTTCATCACCTCAATCATGCAATATTACAAAGTTAGAAACACGTGATTGAGTCGCTCCACTTTCATTGCATTAAATGATGTTTCAACTTCATTTATCAACTCATCGATGGTTAAATGAGCCTTTTGATATTGAAGAGATGGAATGGATCCTACGAATCTAAGATCTAAAACATTTAAATCTGGGCTATTAGGAGGCTAAAAGCAAAATCTGATATCAAATGCACCTTCTCGAGCAGCTTCGTTGAATTTCATATCGCTTATATCAATATGAGGTGTTGCATTATCTTGTTGGATGAAAATGGGAGTATTTGACTTTGAAATTAGTCATTTCGATCTAATTGTTGGAAGAACTTTTTTGATCAAGCATGTAACACCACAAAAATTTCTAAGGTAAGACTCGAATCATTCTTTATTTGTGAATAAGATCGTACCGAGTGATTCTTAATTGTTGATAGTTGTTAAGGTTAATTCTTTAGTGTGAGAATGATTTTGGATATCAATTAAGGTCACTAGAAACTCCTAGCACAAAGTTGAGTTGAAATCTTTATTTTGATTTGACATAAGATTCTACTTAGGTCAACTTCAAACAATCATATCTCCCAACACATAATGAATTAGGTGGCTTATGACATACCAATTTAAAGGTCTTTGAATCCTCTTACAAACCCCACCAAGTTTGCCTCATTTCATATTTGGAGTAAAAAGTCATGACCATTTTACCAAAGACAGTCAAACTAGAGTTTTCTGAGTCTGTGAACGATGACCCCAACCAACGGGCCGCGGATTGAATGACGACCTGTCCTGTCAAGTCATCGATAGAGTACTGGGGGTTAACTTTTGGGCCCAAATCTTACGGACCCAATCGACGATCCGTAGGTGGACCTACTGGCCATCGTTTGGACCCATAAATGGACTTTTGAGCCTTAAAAACTCAATATAGAATCCACGGATGGGATCTATGGTCTGTGGGTCAGACCACGACCCGTAGATGGTTCCGTGGACAGTTTTTCACAACTTTTTAAAATAGGGTAGTGTAGTCCTTTCCCACCCTTTCTAAACCTAACCCACAACTTTTTTTCCACCTAATTAAGGTATAGATAGTGTTAAAACATTATTATACGCGTTCTTCAAATTTAATCTATCTCACCAAGAACTTTGTCCTCCTCGGGTGTGTTGTAACACCCCGCAACTTGAAAGAGCTATAATTAGAAAGAGTCATTTTTGGAAATAATTAATATCTGGAAATTTGATAAAATTAAGTTAAGTATGAGTTTTGGGTCAACTTCAAACAACCATAACTACTAGCTCAGGATGAGTTAGGTGTGCTACAAGATACCGTAGGAAATATCATGGAATTATATTTCTCACGCTGCTAAGTTTGCCTAGTTTCGAGTTCGTATGAGTGAGATATGCCCATTTGAAGCTGGGTTGTCTAGATAAGGAAATTCAAAACTGGATTTTTGAAGGGCATTATGGTCTTTTCACCACTCAATTAATTAAATTCATTTTTGGTAATTAAGTTGGGGTATAAACTGATTGAATTTAGTTTACACTTTATCAAAACAAGTTAGGGTCCTTAGAGAAGAGAAAAGAAGAAGATAAAAGAGGAGAAAGAGCAAGGAATCGCCAAGTTCTTGAAGAATTGCCTGTGGATTTCGTCAAGGGGTGATCCCTACAAGGTATGTAAGATCACATAGCATTGGGTTAGTTCACCCACTCGCCAATCATGATTTATTTCAGTGATTTTATGTTCTTGAAGGATTAGAAATTAAGTTCTTGATGGGTTTTGTTAAAGTGCTATTGAGTTCTTGATTCGTTGAAATTGTTGAGGAGTTGTTGATTCAAATTCATGAAATTAGGTGTCGTTTTGATTAGATGCTTGCATATTTTGGTTAAGTAGTCGAATCTAAGTAATTGGGGGAAAGAACCAATTGAAACTAGAGGTTTTTGAGTTGAAAAACGACCAAGAAAAATTAGGGATTTTTGGGCAGAGGCCTGGGGCGCCGCGCCAGCGCTCCCCGAAAGTTGTTCTGAAGTTTAAGCCCTGGGCTCCACGCCAGCCAGCGCACCCCAACTTCAGTTCTGAAGTTTTCCCTCTGGCGCTCCGCGCCTCTCAGAGTGCCAGGGACGCCATATCTTCTACTTTTTCCCACTTCTTTTCGTACTAGTTCCCTTGTAACGTACCTATGTTTCCTAGTTGATTCCTACATTCTAAGGTACGTGTAAACAACATGAAATCATCAATAACATGAGATTATGAACCTTGAATCTATAATTCAATTTAAGAAAAGTTAAGAGTCAAGTCAAGAGAAGTTAAGAGTCAAGTCAAGAGAAATTCTTAGAGTTTTCCAGAAGTCTTTTACAAACGTTTTAACTTTTTTTAAGACTTGAGTTTTTAGTTAAGTAAAGAGTAAAGGTTGAAGTTCATTTATTGAAAGAGTATATGGGGACTACGTATTCCCAAAGAAGTATAAAATGTTTTCACATTTAATCAAGAAACGAAGCTGAGATTTCCAAAAGAGCCTTTGCACTAGTTTTCAGTAAATAGTAAATGCTTTCTCAATTAAGCAAGAGAGGAAACTTTGGTTTCCAAGACAACCTTTGAGCTAAATTTTGAGCAATTATCTCAAACCACAGAAAGAAGTATGTTTTTAAACATAAGAGATAGTATTATATTTTGGGAATAGTATTGAGCACCGATATAGGGGAGAGTTCAGACAACTCCCAGCCCCCATAAACCATGTAGCCATCATGGGATGAAAAGGGTCATACTTTTTAGATGATTCCTTAGTGCTTTTTAGCATTGACTAGTGGATGTACTTAGTAGTCAGGTTTTATGCCCTCGGCAAGGTATAGGATGACCTTGGAACCGTGAGGCAAAACGCTATATCATCACAATAGCGTTTAAGTGATGGTTGTCGATTAGCGAAACTCGCACAACAATATTATTTTGTATTTTTATATATATTTCAGAGTTACATTGTATCCTTGCATACATACAGAGTTACTATTGTATTTCTAAATACGAAGAGTTGTTATCCATGTTTTAAAAAGCTTTTCTTTATATTGTACTTGTTTATACTGCTTTATATTGAAATAAGTTCAGTTGAGTTGAGACCAGATATGTTCTTTAGTTCCTTTCAAGCTTATGTTTTGTTTTAGAATTCCCATCTCATACTCGTACATTCTATGTACTGATTCCATTTGGCCTGCATATTTTAATTATGCAGATATATGTAACCAGGATCAGCACCTAGCTCATCGTTGATTGTAGTTAAGCTTCAGAGTTTGTTGGTTAGCCTTTTTTCTTCCAGAGGATCCCCTTTTTATCGCTTTTAGTATGTTTAGTTCTTTAGGATGTTGTGGGTCTTGTCCCAACGTCTATCTCAGTTGTTTAGAGGCTTGATAGATAGTTAGTGATGTTAGTTCTTGAGTCTTTCTATTTCCTATTTTGATGGTTGAGACTTGAGTTGCCACTTTGGCTTGTGAATGTTATTTAAATACATTCTAAGTTTATTATTGAGCAGCTCAGTTTACCTTTTTAAAGTATTTATGTCATGAGTAAGTCTTTCGCTGAGTAAGTAAGCTAGGCCAAGGATTCGCTTGGGACCAGCAATGGTTCTCGAGTGCCAGTCCCACCAAGGGTGTAGGCTCGGGGAGTGACAAACTTGGTATTAGAGCACAGAGTTCAAGAGTCCTAGGGAGTCTATGAAGCCTTGTCTGTAGTGTCTTAGTTATCGGTGTGAAGTGCGCCACATCTTTAATTAGGAGGCTGCAACATTTTAGGAACTATTTACTTCTTTCATACTCATTTCGTGCAATAGAGTTTATCTCTAAAAAAGTTTCTTCTAACTCGTGCTTGTGCGTGCCTTTCGGATCATGCCTCTACGAAGAGCTGTCAGAGGTCGTCCGATTAGAAGGAATGTTGAACCACAGGAACCAGGGGTACCTATTGCACCAGAAGTGCAACCCCAAGGAGAGGTCACCAATATTGAGTTCCGTGAGGCCATCCGGATGTTGAGCCAAGTTGTGGCCAACCAAGCTGGGCAAAGATAAGAGAATTTCTCACTCTTAAGTAGGATTCTATGTGTGTTCATTAGTACAGTCTAAAGTTCACACAACTTTCCCGCTATACTCCAGAGATGGTTACTGACATAAGGAGCATGATGAGTTTATTCGTTGTTGGGTTGTCTCACCTTTCAAGCAAGGAAGGCAAGGCAACTATGCTGATAGTGGGATATGGACATAACAAGGCTAATGATCCATGTACAACAAGTTGAGAAGTACAACCTGAAGGATAGAGAAAAGTTTCAGAATAAGAGGGCTAAGACATCAGGAAATGAGTCCGGGTAGATGAAGATTAATGCCAACCGGTCATCCTTCTAACAGAAACAAAAGGGACCTGCTCCTTCATCTGCTAGTGCACCTGCACCAAAGAACAAAGGTGAGTACAATAGTCAGAATTTCAGAGCTAAACTTGCCTATTCTCAAGGTAGTATGGCACAAAGGGGTAGTAAGCCTCCTGCATGTGCTAAATGTGGTAGGAACCACTCAGGGATGTGTCGTGATGGCTTTACTGGTTGCTTCAAGTGTGGCCAGAATGGTCATTTTATGCGAGAGTGTCCAAAGAAGAAGCAGGGTAATGATAAAGGGGGCAATAAAGCCCAGTCTTCTTCAGTTTCTCCACTAGACAGAGCTACATCTAGAGAAACTACTTCAGGGGCAGGCGGAGGAGGAAACCGCTGGTATGCTATCACTAGTTGGCAAGAGCAAGAAGATTTGCCAGATGTTGTCACTGGTATGATCTAAGTCTTTAGCTTTGATGTTTATGCTTTGCTAGATCTAGGAGCGAGTTTATCCTTTGTAACTTCATATGTTGCAATGAATTTTAATGTTCTTGCTAAGCAACTTAGTGAGCCCTTCAGTATTTCTGCACCTGTTCGTGAGTTTATTCTAGCAGAGAAAGTCTATTATGATTGCCTCGTTTTCGTCAACCACAAGAGTACCATGGCTGATTTAGTTGAGTTAGACATGGTAGATTTTGATCTTATTTTTGGTATGGACTGGATTCATGCATGTTATGCCCCAGTTGATTGTAGAACTCGACTAGTCAAGTTCCAGTTTCCAAATGAGCCAGTCTTAGAGTGGATAAGTAGTTCAGCAGTGCCTAAGGGTCGTTTTATTTCGTACTTTAAGGCGATGAAGTTAGTTTCCAAGGGGTGTGTCTATCACATAGTCCGAGTTAATGACTATAGTGTTGAGATACCTCCTATTCAGTCAGTTTCAATAGTAAAAGAGTTTCCAGAAGTCTTTCCAGATGATCTTCCCGGAGTCCCTCTTAAGAGAGAAATAGACTTCAGTATAGACCTTCTTCCAGATACTCGTCCTATATCTATTCTGCCATATATGATGACACCAGCAGAGTTAAAGAGTTGAAAAAGCAGTTGATATATCTCCTAGAGAAGGGTTTTATTCGACCAAGTGTCTTATATTGGGGCGTTCCGGTCTTATTTATGACGAAGAAATATGGTTCCTTTAGAATGTGTATAGGTTACCATCATATGAACAAGGTTACCATCAAGAATAAGTATTCTCTTTTGAGGATTGATGATCTATTCGATCAACTTTAGGTTGCCACTTATTTCTCTAAGATAAACCTCAGATCTGGCTACCATCAGTTAAGAGTAAGGGAATATGATATTCCAAAGACAGCTTCCAGGACCCGTTATGGTCATTATGAGTTTTTGGTCATGTTGTTTGGTTTAACTAATGCATCTGCAACGTTCATGATCCTTATGAATATAGTATTCAAACCTTATTTAGATATGTTTGTTATCGTATTCATTGATGACATACTAATCTATTCGAGGAATGAGGAAGATCATGCTAGTCATCTCAGAATAGTTCTCCAAACTCTAAAGGAAAGAGAGTTGTATGCCAAGTTCTCTAAGTGTGAGTTTTGGCTTGAGTCTGTGGCATTCTTAGGGCACATTATTTCTGGTGATGGAATTAAAGTTGACACTCAGAAAATAGAAGCAGTACATAATTGGCCTAGACACACATCTCTAACTGACATTAGGAGGTTTTTGGGGTTGGTTGGTTATTATAGAAGGTTCGTAGATGAGTTCCTATCTATTTCGTGCCCTTTGGCCAAGTTAACTCAGAAAATTGTGAAATTTTAATGGTCTAAAGCTTGTGAGAAAAGCTTTCAGGAATTGATAAAGAGGTTGACTACTGCCCCAGTATTAACCTTACCAGAACGCACGCAAGGCTTTGCTCTATATTGTGATGCGTCCAGAGTTTGTTTGGGTTGTGTGTTAATGCATAATGGCAAAGTTATAGCTTATGCCTCCAGACAATTGAAAGTTTATAAGAGAAACTACCCAACTCATGATCTAGAGTTGGCTGTCGTAGTATTTGCTTCGAAAATATGGCGCCATTATCTTTATGGTGTTCCTATGGATGTGTTCACCGATCACAAGAATCTTCAGTGTGTGTTTAGTCAGAAAGAGCTTAATCTCAGACAAAGGAGGTGGTTAGAATTACTCAAGGATTATGACATGAGTATTCTTTATCACCCATGTAATGCTAATGTTGTTACTGATGCCTTGAGCAGGTTGTCTATGGGAAGTACCTCCCATTTTTAGGAAGATAAGAAAGAGCTAGCAAGGGATGTGCATAGATTTGCATGATTGGGAGTTCGACTAATGGATTCCACAAAAGGAGGAGTGGTGCTGATGAATGGGGCTGAATTATCATTAGTGTAGAAGTAAAAGTGATGCAAGACCAAGATCCTATTTTGCTTGAATTGAAGGCAAATGTTCATAAGCAAAATGTAATGGCTTTTGAACAAGAAGGAGATGGTGTATTGAGGTATCAAGGTAGATTGTGTGTACCACTGGTGAATGAACTCCAAAAGAGGATCGTGGAGGAAGCTCATAGCTCCAGATGTTCTATCCATCAGGTTTCCACAATAATGTATCGTGATTTGAGAGAATTTTATTGGTGGAGTAGTATGAAGAAGAGAATTGCAGAGTTTGTTGTTAAGTGTCCAAATTGCCAACAAGTTAAAGTAGAGCACCAAAGGCCTGGTGGTATAGCTAAGAATATAGAACTTCCAGAATGAAAGTGGGAGATGATCAATATGGATTTTATTACTGAGTTGCCATGGTCTCGTATGCAACATGATTCTATTTGGGTGATTTTTGATAAAATGACAAAATCAACCCATTTTTTGTCAGTAAAGACTACCCATTAGCAGAGGATTATGTCAAGTTGTATCTTAAAGAGGTAGTAAGACTTCATGGGGTGCCAGTTTCGATTATATCAGATAGAGGTGCACAATTTACTGCACAGTTCTGGAAATATTTTCAGAAAGGCTTGGGTTCAAAGGTGAACTTGAGTACTGCTTTTCATCCTTAGAAAGATGGTCAAGCAGAGTGCAGTTTTCATACTTCAGAAGATATGTTGAGGGCCTGCGTGATCGATTTCAAGGTCAATTGGGGTTATCACTTACCTCTCATTGAGTTTGCTTACAACAATAGTTATCATTCTAGCATCCATATGGCTCCTTATGAAGCTCTTTATGAGTGAAGATGCCGATCTTCTATTGGATGGTTTGAAGTTGGTTAAGCTGGGTTGATAGGACCAGACTTAGTTTATCAAGCTATGGAGAAGGTGAAGGTTATTCAAGAAAGGTTAAAAACAGCGCAGAGTAGTCAAAAATCCTACACTGATGTTAGGAGAAGGGAGTTAGAGTTCGAAGTAGATGATTGGGTCTACTTGAAAGTTTCACCCATGAAGGGTGTAATGAGATTTGGTAAGAAGGGAAAGCTTAGTCCCCGGTGTATTGGTCCATACAGAATATCCAAGAGAATTGGCAATGTAGCTTATAAGTTGGAGTTACCACAAGAGTTAGCAGCGGTTCATCCAGTATTTCACATCTCCATGTTGAAGAAATGCATGGTCGATCCTTCATTAATCATACCAACTGAATATATTGGAATCAAGGGTAGCTTATCTTATGAGGAGATTTCTGTTCAGATTCTAGATCGCCAAGTTCGCAAGTTGAGAACAAAAGAGGTAGCATCTGTCAAAGTTCTTTGGACGAACCAGTTTGTTGAGGAAGCTACTTGGGAAACTGAGAAAGATATGAAGAAGAGATATCCACATTTCTTTGAGTCCGGAGAAGTCCCAAATGACGGTACTAATTCTCTTCTTAGTACTCTTTAAGTTATATGCTTGATGTGTTAGATATGCTTGTTGGGTGTTTGAGCTGAATGTTAGATGTTACACCCTTAGCCTACTAAGAGTAATCTCATTTGAGGAAGAATTTTCTCAAGGGGGATATATTGTAACACCATGCAACTAGAAAGAGCTAGAATAAGAAAGAGTCATTTTTGGAAAGAATAAAAATCTGGAAATTTGACAAAATTAAGTTAAGTATGAGTTTTGGGTCAAATTCAAACGAACATAACTCCTATATTAGGATGATTTAGGTGTTCTAAAAGATACCTTAGGAAATATCTTTGAATTATCTTTCCAACGCCACAGAGTTTGCTCAGTTTCGAGTTCGTATGAGTGAGATATGCCCATTTGAAGTTGGGCTGTCTAGATAAAGAAAGTCAAAACTGGATTTTTGAAGGGCATTATGGTCTTTTCACCACCCAATTAATTGAATTCGTTTTTGGAAATTAAGTTAGGGTCTAAACTGATTGTATTCAGTTTACGCTTTATCAAAACAATTTAGGGTTCTGAGAGAAGAGAAAAGAAAAGGAGAAAAGAGGAGAAGGAGCAAGGAACTGCCAAGTTCTTAAAGAATTGCTTGTGGATTTTGTCAAGGGGTGATCCCTACGAGGTATGTGAGATCACATAGCATTGGGTTAGTTCACCCACGTGCCAATCATGATTTATTTCAATGAATTTATGTTCTTGAAGGATTAGAAATTGAGTTCTTAATGGGTTTTGTTAAAGTGCTATTGAGTTCTTGATTCGTTAAAATTGTTGAGGAGTTGTTGATTCAAATTCATGAAATTAGGTGTCGTTTTGAGTAGATTCTTGCATATTTTGGTTGTGTAGTCAAATCTAAGTGTTTGGGGAAAGAACCAATCGAAACTAGATGTTTTAGAGTTGAAAATCGACCAAGAAAAATTGGGGATTTTTGGGCAGAGGCCTGGGGCGCCGCGCCAACCAGAGCGCCTCACAGGGTGTTCTGAAGTTAGGACCCTAGGACGCTGCACTAGACAACACATCCCAACTTCAGTTCTGAAGTTTGCCCTCTGGTTCCCCGCGCCAGAGACGCCAGGTCTTCTACTTTTTCCCACTTCTTTCCGTACTAGTTCCCTTGTAATGTACCTATGTTTCCTAGTTGATTCCTACACTCTAAGGTTTGTCTAAACAATATGAAATCATCAATAACATGAGATCATGAACCTTGAAATCCATAATTCAATTCAAGTAAAGTTAAAAGTCAAGTCAAGAGATGTTAAGAGTCAAGTCAAGAGAAGTTCTTAGAGTTTTCCAAACGTCTTTTACAAACGTTTTAATTTTGTTTTAAGACTTGAGTTTTGAGTGAAGTAAAGAGTAAAGGTTGAAGTTCATTTCTTCAAAGATTATATAGGGACTATGTATTCCCAAAAAAGTATAAAATGTTTTCACATTTAATCAATAAAGGAAGTTGAGATTCCAAAAGAGCCTTTGAGCTAGTTTTCAGTAAAGCGTAAATTCTTTCACAATTAAGCAAGAGAGGAAACTTTGATTTTCAAGATAGACTTTGAGCTAAGTTTTGATCAATTATCTCAAACCATAGAAAGAAGTATGTTTTTAAACATAAGTGCTAGTATTATATTTTGGGAGTAGTATTGAGCACCGATATTGGAGAGAATTTAGACAACTCCCACCCCCCTTAAACTAAGTAGCCATCATGGGATGAAAAGGGTCATACTTTTTAGATGATTCCTTAGTTATTTTTAGCATAGACTAGTGGATCCACTTAGTAGTCAGTTTCTATGCCCTCGGCAAGGTATAGAACGGCCCTGGCAGCGTGAGGCAAAACGTTGTATCATCACAATATTGTCGGTTAGACAAACTCCCACAATAGTATTATTTTGTATTTTTATATACATTTCAGAGTTACATTGTATCCTTGCATACATATAGAGTTACTATTGTATTTCTAAATATACAGAGTTGTTATCACTGTTTTAAAAAGCTTTTCTTTATATTGCACTTGTTTATACTGCTTTATATTGAAATGAGTTCAGTTGAGTTGAGACCAGGTTTGTTCTTCAGTTCCTTTCAAGATTATGTCACGTTTTAGAGTCCTGCTCTCATACTCGTACATTTAATGTACTTATGACATTTGGCCTGCATCTTTTAATGATGTAGATACAGGTAACCAGGATCAGCAACCAGGGCATAGTTGATCTAGTTGAGCTTCAGAATTTGTTGGTGAGCCTCCTTGCTTCCGGAGGATCCCCTTTTTTATCGCTTTCGGTAAGTTTAGTTCTTTAGGATGTTGTGGGTCTTGTCCCGACGTCCATCTCAGTTGTTTAGAGGATTCATAAACAGTTAGTGATGTTAGTTCTTGAGTTTTTCTATTTCCTGATTTGATGGTTGAGACTTGAGCTACCACTTTGGCCAGTGAATGCTATTTTAATACATTCTAAGTTTATTATTGAGCGGTTCAATTTACCTTTTTAAAGTATTTATATCATGAGTAAGTCTTCCGATGAGTAAGTAAGTTAGGCTAAGGGTTCTCTTTGGGCCATCAATGGTTCTCGAGTACCAGTCCCGCCCAGGGTGTAGGCACGGAGCATGACATATGTAAGGCTATCATAGTTTTGGACTAGTTCGTCCTCATGCCCTACATCTACTTTCAAATCAGTAAAAGAGTAATCTAGGGTTCTATCCTTAGATTTCAGTATTCTTGAGATGAGTTGATATTGAGTTTCTGAGTTCTCGAGTTGTTGATTTTGAATTCCTATTTCAAATCATTGAATTCTCATACAATATGAATTGTGATTATTGAGTTGATTGTTCATGACTATTTTTCAGCATGAAGCCATTTTTAGTATTTAGCGAATTTGAATCAAGGATTTGTTAAAAAAACGTTATTGTTTAAACTAGGTGTAACACCCCATAACTAGAAAGAACTAGAATTAGAAAGAGTTGTTTTTGGAAAGAATAAAAATCTAGAAAATTTGTTAAGTTATGTTAAGTTTGAGTTTTTGGTCAACTTCAAATGACCATAACTCCTATATGAGCATGAGTTAGGTGTACTTCCAGATATCTTAGGAAATATCTTGGAATAATCTTTCCAACGCCGCTGAGTTTGCACGATTTTGAGTTCGTATGAGTGAGATATGCCCATTTGAAGTTGAGCTGTTCAATTAAGGAAAGTCTAATCCGGGTTTTAGAAGGGCAATATGGTCTTTTCCATACCCCATGAATTAATTTCGTTTTTTGTTAATTAAGTGGTGTCTGAACTGATAGAATTCAGTTTACGCTTTTGGGAAAAGAATTAGGTTTTTGAGAGAAGAGAAAACAAGAGGAGAAAGGAGGAGAATGAGTAAGATTCGTCAAGATCGTTCGAGTTTGATTGTGGATTTTGCCAAGGATTCAATACTAT
Organism: Solanum microdontum; assembly: GCA_036250385.1. Classification (NCBI taxonomy): domain Eukaryota; kingdom Viridiplantae; phylum Streptophyta; class Magnoliopsida; order Solanales; family Solanaceae; genus Solanum; species Solanum microdontum. The sequence continues at coordinate 43,187 of JAJONQ010031000.1, forward strand.
GAGGTATGTGAGATCCCATAGTATTGGGTAAGTTCACCCACGCGCCAATCATGATTCAATTCAGCGAAGTATATTTGATTTGAAAGTAAATCCTATGAGTTCTTGAT
>JAJONQ010031001.1:0-46007 GCA_036250385.1 Solanum microdontum
CTTTGAGGCCATTTATGTTTTTCCTTTTCCTTCTATATTGATGGGTTAGACCTCAAAAGATGAACATATGTGGTATAAGTGGAAAGTTGTTTCTTGTTTGCTATATTTGCTCTACTACTTCACCAATTTTTTTCGACAATTAAAGCAATTTTTTGTTCATTTCCAGTGAGCTTTACAATATGAGGGCAAACTACAAAATTATGTCCCTTCTCAGTATCCTACTCTACTTGAAAACAGATTCAAAATTTTGAACAAATTCAAAAATTTGATGATAAACATCCTACCTACGTTCAACTAATACAGTATTTTCATAGGGAACAAATGAAACTGAATAATCGATGGCTATGTATCTCTTTTGTACATATTGAGAACTTCATCTGATGGATTACAGAAGAAGAATAATAAACTCAGAAATTCTACTTGAATTGCAACTTCAAAATCTTCAAAGTGATCTTAAGAAATTAATAATTGCTAAAGTTGCAAGTTAATCTCCCAAGTCAAGAACTAGAATAAAAGTAATAAAATCGAACCCCAAAAACGAGGTTTACATGCCCTATTTATAGTAAACAAGTCCTAAATAAAAACGGAAACCAAATAAGGAAAGTTTGTTCAGGCACGCGTCTTCATTCCATGAGACTGACTCACAGACCGTCAATGAATCTACTGTCCATGAGTCCCTTCTGTCAGCCTGGACTTAGAAAATATTTCAGCTTCCAAAAATCAGCTTCTCTGAAGCAAATGACGGAACTGCAACCCTCACAGTATCAATCTACGGATCAACAGTATGGTCCGTAGATCAATCTACGGACCGTCAATGGCCATCGTGGTTCCACACTTGGTTAGATTTCCCTAATTTGCCTTCCATGCCTTGCCTGCTGATCTACGACCACCATCTAGGGAGCATCAATGGACCTATGGTCCGTAGATCTCCGTAGATGCCCTTTTCGACATTTCTTTCAGTTGTCACTTTACTTCCGCGCCTAAACATCTTTCCTGCAAAATATGATAAAAACACATAAAAACCAATACAAAAAGGCCCTAGACACACACAACTTGTAAGTGAAATGTATTAGAAATACCGTAAACTCATTGTATATCAACACCCTTAACTTAAATTCGTTGTTTGTCCTCAAGCGACGCACTAAGACTCTAAACGACACTTGCATAGAAGCAAGCATTTCAAGCACAAGCAATCATATGGCTCTCTATCCCACTCACTTTCCAGGTGCAAAATTTTTTCTCTTAGACTCGACAAGCTAATTCATGTGGATCAAACCATGACAACGATCGACCAACCAACACATAGCATACACTGTTTCACTATCACCAAAGTACCAACTTTCTGACAATGTAACTAGTGGCCTTACTTCAAACGAAATCCCTTTTCTTTCACACAAATGATTATGAATTTGAGTACAAGGATTCATTCAACACTAACACTTAGAAATAACTTCAAGTACAGTTAGTACTCAGTACCATAGGCTTGCCCTTATTTTCACTGCTTAGACTCTCCAAACTAGACTCTAGGATCACTATAGGACTTTCTTGGCTTGTAACGTAGGCACAAGGTCAAGTGTGGTACATTTGGGTACTTCTTAGTGACTTTCTTCCCTCCTTTACATTACACTAGGCTTTCAACCTCTTTTTGCCCTATTTTTGCCATCCTACCATTTTACCTTCTCTCCCTTGATTTTCTTCAACCATGGATGTGACTTTAGACTTTGTAGCTCTTAATTTTTTATTTTATTTATACTTTCAACTTTTTTTTTTGCATTTTATTCTTTTCTTTAGCTTTCAACAAGTCACAGCCTTTCCTCTCTTTTTCAACATCAAACAATTTTCATACCCATTTTTCTTTTGGTTTCCTCTTTCATAGCCACCCTCAACTTATGGATTTTCCAATGGTTGAGGTGCACAATACCCGATGTCGGGTCAGGGCCAAGATTGAAGTTACATTTTACATTAGCCACCCTCAACCTAGGCTTTTGGCCTAAGTCGAGGTGCACATGTCCAAGGAGGGAACGGGGCCAACATAGTCGATTATGGGAAGGTGAGTTTGGGGTTTAGAAAGAAATGGTCTAATTTTAGGCTCAAAGCATTTGGATCAAAGGGAGCATTTATTTCATTTGGTTGGATCCTTCTTTTAGGCAATTTGTGGACCTATCAGAAAAAGGGCCTATGATCACATCCTAGCCTCTAGAGTGAATTGTCTTAGCAGGACAAACCGTACAAGTTCTAGTTTTTTTACAAAAAATGTTTGAACAATCAACTATTCTCACACACTCTTGACACATAGTTTCATTATCATATTATCAGATTACCCAGTTTAAGTTTCAGCTTAAGTCATGCCATCAGGTTGATTCATTATCATGTCATACTTAGAGCCAACACATTCAACTTGTCTTAGCCTACCAATTCTAGCAGACATCACAAAATTTGGACGGGTATATTTTTCATAAGCCATCATGCTTCATTCCTTTTCATGCTTCTACACATATGATCCTAACACATGCCGGTTCAACAGAAATTAAATAGTCTCTAGGGGAAAAAGAACACAGGCAAGAAAACCACAAGAGAGGATTTATGTGTTGGGTTACTCAGACATCGCCCTATCACTCACAATCCATTTACCCCATCCCCAACAAAAATAGATGGGATTGTCCCCAATGCATACAAAAATAATAAAAGATAATGGATTGGGTGAAGCAAACCTGTGGCGCATAGCGTTGAAAAATCATGAACAATCGGGTGGGTCCAGTTTCCTGGAGCACGCTGGAACCATACTTGGGTAACCCTCAGTAGTGCCCACATCATCCATCATAGCACCCTCAGTGGTGCTCTCGGTCACTCTAACCGCACCATCAATGGTGCTCACAACGTCCCTCACAACAGGAGAGACCTCTACAACTAGGGTAAAACTCGATGCCCCTGCAACACTCTCACGCACCCTCCACTGGCGCAACTCTTCAACTAAAATCGAAGCCTTTCTAGCCTCTGTCTCTTACCTACGCTGTCTCTTTTGGGCTTTTTCCTCCTCAGTGCGACTAGAACGGTGCCTCTTACCTTTGGTATGTGTAGGCTCAGGCCCCTCCTCGACCGTCCCACTGAATAAAGCATCCAGCACCGTATCATCAGCCAACGCAGTAGGTTCAGCCTGAGGCTCAACTATAGGGGTGGCAAGAATGGCATCAATGACGGTCCGGAGACTGGCTAACTCGATCTGAAAAGAGGATAGATCTATGGTTAGGGCTAGTCGCTCGAGGACTATCAATTCAAAGGCATCGAGATGCGTATTAACGGCCTGGATCTTCCAGTCCATCATGCCCTCCATCCTTCGCTCCATTCTGGCCTCGGACTCGGCTATCGACTTTTGCATCCAAGGCTTGATGTGATGCAGCAGTGTGGCCATCTGAGCCTCTAATTTCTATACTCAGGCCAATAGGAGTACAACAGCTCCTAAAGGTTGTGTGGACCGGGATGAGCTAGGACCCCTACTAGTGGCCTGGGAAGAGGAGGTCGGGACAATATCAGTGTGATCTGGTATAATGGGGTCACCGCCCTGTGCCTGCCCCACCATGTCTGCAAGATCTATTCCCAAGAAAGGTACCTCAACCTTGGGATCTCTACGAGGTGCCGCCATATTTGCCTCATCTCGAATGAGGCCTATATCCAAAGTCCCTGTAGGGTGGATCAACCTATCACAATGCCAGATCGGCACTCCAGAGTCCCTGCATAATTGGAAAATCAAACATGGAAAGGGGTAAGTAGTGGAGATCTTGAATGCCCTCTCGTGAATCTCTACCAGCAGCATGCGGGCAAAGTCAATCTCCAATCCTGCTTCTAATGCTGCAACCATGATAGCTCTATCCCATTTGATTACTGATTACTTATTTAATTCTTACAATTTGTTTCACAACCCGCCCCCCTTTAATTACTTGTTTCTGGAAGTAATTTGACTAATTGAATATAATTGTTGGTTAAACTAAAGTCTAAACCATTTTCCTCGTGGGATCGACCCCAACCTACAAGTTGGGTTCTTTACTTGATAACGATCATTTATGCTTCTTTAGAGAGGTGTAATTTGAGCATATCAATACGCTACTTCGTAGGGCTGTTTCATTATACCACCGGTAACAAGTTAATCAGCAACTCTTTTGTTCACCAAATCAAGGCTCCTATAGAAGTACAGTTGTAGTATGTGATTTTGCAGCCCGTGGGTTGGACATTGAAGTACCAATTTGTTGAACCTCAGCCACGTCTCATGTATAAGTTCACTTTCCAAGTGTTTGAAACCTTGGATACTATCCCTAAGGTTCATCATCTTTGATGGGGGGAAAGAATCGCACTTTGAATGTGGTAGTAAGCTAATCCCAAGAAGTTATGGAATCCCTTGGCAACTCAGCCAACCATTTACTAGCCTCATCCATCAAAGAGATGGGAACAATCTGAGACAGACTGATTTTTGCGATACGTTCTTGAATGAGAACGACCACAAACATCCATAAAGTTCTGAATATGCTCCTATGGGTCTTCGTGAACCAATCCTCCATATAATCCCTTCATTTGGAGAAGCTGCAACATCGTGCTAGTGACATGGAAGATGACATTCCCTTTTATTAGAGGCATACGTATTGCACCCACACCACCCAATGGAAATGGGTCATTCACATTTGGATCATTTAGATCATTGACGTTCCCAATATCATCTTGGTGGCCCACTTAGCTACCATTGCTCCTGTTTACGCTCATCTCTTCCTCTGCTCAAAAGAAACAACACAAAACCAAAAACTAAAGTAAGTAGATTCAACTATAACTAAAAAGATCACAATTCAACATCATTAAAATAATTTTGAACAAGGCCAATCCCAGGCAGCGGCATAATTTTTTATTATTGTTTCAAACACACCTCATCTAATTCTAGGTGCCAACAATCGTTAAATAGTATAAAACCCAACAAATGAGTTGGGGTTGAATCCCACTGGGAGTGGTACATGTTCAAATTCAATAAAGAAGTACAAATGTGATCTAACTAATAGAAATTATCAAAAAAGATATGAAACAAATCAAAAGGGGTGACACGAATGACAGATGGGAGGTTTTCTTTGCAATTGTCAACTACAATGCAGTCACACACAATTGAAATAACAATACAGAGAGGAATCCTAGAGATGTGATCGATTATAGGCAAATTTTGATATATGGGTAATTGAAACTACTTGTAAACAACTAAAAATTAGTGGGTAGGCTATATTATAACGGATATAGCTTTCTCTGAACAACTACCCCAAATTAGGTGATTTCTTTCGAACATCAACAAGCACAACAACTAAGACCAGACCACGCCTTAATTCATCCACTCTCTTGAGCTAGATTGGTAGGATTTGGGTTTAGGATTCACTCTCTCGAGCTACAACCATATCATGCCAACACCTACAAATTATTAATCAAAAGCCTTGGTTCTAAAACCTCTCTCTCGAGCAAGCTAAGAACACACTATTAGAATTGCATTGTCAATTACAATTCATAAATTAAACCACAACTAATGAATAAACCCACTTCAATATATCACTTAAATCGGTAATCAACAATATCCATAAACTAACTCAAACCATAATCACATGATTACACCCTAATAATTGGGGATTTAGGCAAACATCACAGAAAGGTAAAAACGGTTACCAAATCGATTAGCCAAGAACTGGGTAAGAGTATTCAAGCCTTTACAATGCTTCAAATAGCAAAAAATTAGTAACCCACTTGCAAAATATCCAAATTGAGTCTCAAAAAGATTTCAAGTCTACTAGAAAACTTCTAAAAACTCAAAAGAAAAAACTCTAAGATGAAAGATAACTCCTTAATTTACAGTGAAAAGGCCAATTTGTAGTGGCCAAAAATAAGCCGAAAAGGGCCATTAGGTGAGGTAAATTGGGTCCACCGAGTGGTTCAGTGAATCTCCCATTGCTCTTTCTCTCGCCTTTTTGCATTGGCTCTCAGCATCCTCAAGTCCTGTAACTTTGGGCGATCAATCATGTCATCGCGGAACTGATCATCGACTCGCCAACTATCCCTTTCATGTCGCTAACTTGGTTTCTTCCCTCAGGGCTGGCACAATGGATTTTTAGGCGAACTGAATAGCCACTCGGCGATTCACCAAGTGTTGTTGGCATTCATCAGTCTTGCTTTTCTTCACTTCTTCATTTTGTTTTGTTCATTTTTGCTTGTTAGTGTCATTACTTTGCTCCTCAATCCATATACTTGAAAATCAAGGCTTAAACATAAGTTTATAGCAGAAATTAGGCATTTGAGGACACTAAATTTATATAAACAAAGCCCAAAATAAGTCCAAATCTGAGACTCATCAGGTATGTCTGACTTGATTATTAGGCTTAGACTTAGTAAACTGGCGTAGTTTAGGCATCAAATAATTTAGCTTAAGTGACTAAAGCATAGGGGAAAAGACAAAATTGAACCTGATTTAAAGCTAAAGAAGTGCCATCTACTAAGGGACTGACGTACCGTAGTTTGAACTACCGTCTGTCGACTATGTTATCGTTCATGGGCTGCTCGACATTGCTTCACTAAAACAAGAATAAATTTTTACACCAAGCTTGGACTTTAGCAAACTCTGTGGCATTGGAAAGAGGATTCAATTAGCTTCGATTTGATTTGACATAGGCCTCCTAATTTATTTTGTGCCAAATAATATGACCGTTTAAAGAAGACCCAAAAGCCCTTTCTTTTCAAATAACTGTCGTCCCTCACCAACGGTCAGACCTACAGTCCCTAGGTCATACTACGAACCGTACTGGTTGATCGTGTGTGGGAATAGAGGCTCTAAATCTTGGACCCCAAAAATGGCACCCTACCTAGGGACTGTGGTTCAATCGACGGGACATCGTTGTGAGCCATCATACTCTACTAGGACTTTGCATTGATGGAAAATTTAACTCACCATCCACGACATACACTTACCGAACTTTGTCCCACCTAAAGCCCGTGGGTGGTGTAGTCAGTGCTTGCACCAGATTTTCTAAAAACCTCAAATCTCCATTGTTTTAATCTAAGGTGTTACAATATCTCCCCATTGGAACCATTCGTTAAAGAATGGAGTCTAAACAGGTTGAGAATGGAGGAAAGGGCTATAATCCCTATTACTAAGTAGTAGAAACTGATATGTAACTTAACTTAGTTGAACTAACATGTGAAAGTGCATAAATGCAAGGATAATTAATGGTACAAGATATGACGATTGAATTACACAAGAATAATTTGAGAGGCAGGTGAGGAACTATTACCTCAAGCTAAAATGGAATCGGAAGGAAAGAGGTGATGATAATTGGCCATGGCTGCTTCTGCTTCCTAAGTAGCTCCCTCTATGGACTGACTCCTCTACAAAACCTTCACTGGAGCGACTTCCTTATTTCTCAACCTATGAAGCCGACGGTTAAGAATTTCAACTGGCACCTCTTCATAAGTGAAACTATCCTTGACAGCCATGCTCTCTAATGGTACTATCGATGTCGGATCACCCACAAACTTCTTCTAAAAGAAAATGTGAAATAGTAGATGAACCGCTGCTAGTTCTGATGGAAACTCAAACTAATAAGCCACATTACCAACCCTTTTTAGGATTTCTTAAGGACCTACATACCTGGGACTGAGCTTCCCTTTCTTGCCAAATCTCATCACTCATTTCATAGGTGACACTATCAAGAAAACCCACTCATAAATTTCAAACTCTAAGTCCCTTCTCCTTACATCTGTATAGGACTTCTAATGACTCTGAGTTGTCTTCGATCTATCTATGATAAGTTGAACTTTCTCCATAGCATCATGAACGGAATCTATCCTAATCAAGGTTGCTTTATCTACTTCAAACCAACCAATTCAGGAGATGCATCTACACCCATATAGTGCATCATACGAGGCCAACTGAATACTGAAATGGAAGCAATTATTTTGGGCGAACTGTAAGAGAGGTAGATGGTCATCCAAACTACCCTTGAAATCGATCACACAAGCTCTCGACATGTCCTCTACAATATGAATCGTATGCTCTGCCTGACCTAGACCTTTCTAAAATGATTTCCATAAATGAGAGGTAAACTGAGGACCTCTATCTGAGATGATAGAAGACGAAACCCCATGCAACCTGACTATCTCAATGATGTAAAGTATGGCGTAGTTCACCACTGAATCTGTAGTCTTGATAGCGAAGAAGTGAGTGGACTTAGTGTCTCTGTCCACTATCACCCAAATGGAGTCATGTTATCTGCCAGTACGAGGTAAACCCGTAATGAAGTCCATGTTTATAACTTCCCACTTCCATGTACGAATGCTGATCTCTTGATTCATACTGCATGGTTTCTGAAGTTCTACCTTAACTTGTTGATAGTTAGGAGACTTAGCCAAAGAGTCTAATATGTCCCTCTTAATGTTGCTCCACCAAAAGACTTCTCGTAGATTGCAGTACATCTTACTAGTAGCTGGATGACTGGAATACCTAGAAGTATGAGCTTCTATAAGGATTTTCTACCCCAATTCACCCACATAAGGAACACATAAGTGACCCTGATAACGAAGCACACCATCTCCCCCTTTGGAGAAAACCTCAACTTTTTGCTGTTGAACTGCACCTTTCAACAGAAGTTATATAGGATCACTATCCTTTGTTTCCTTAACACCGCCACTTGATGTCTCCGTTAGGCAAACTCATAAGCGAGCAAGTTGGTGAACAATGTTGGCTAACTGTTTCTTTTCTTTCTCAACATGTGCTACACAACCCATATAGAGTCTATTGAGAGCATCAGCCACTACATTAGCCTTACTCGGATGGTAAAGCACATTAATGCCATAGACTTCGAGGAATTAAAGTCATCTCCTCTGACAAAGATTCAACTCTTTTTGGGTGAACACATACTAGAGGCTCTTATGATTTGTGAACACATCAACATAAACACCATACCAAGTAGTGTCTCCAAATCATTAGGGAAAATACATCAACTACAAGTTGGATGTAATGAGTCGTGTATTTATTTTCGTGGATTTTAAGCTCTGTAGAAGAATAAGCTATGACCTTACCTCACTACATAAACACACAACATAGGCCGACCTTGGAAGCATCACAATAAATCACATAACCGTCTGAACCATTCGGTAGAGTCAAGACCGGAGTTGTAGATAACCTAGTCTTCAGTTTTGAGAAGTCTTTCTCAAACTCATCTTACTGCCAAAACTTGACCTTCTTAGTGAACTTGATCAATGGGGAAGCTATGGATTAAAATCCTTTAGCAAACCTCCTGTAACAACCAACTTAACCCAAGAAACTTCTTCTATCTATTAGAGAGGTAGGTCTGGGCTAGTGTTGTACTGCCTCAATCTTTTAAGAATCCACTCAATACCTTTGCTGGATACCACATGACCAAGGAAAGTGACCATACCTAGTCCGAAAGTATGTCTTTGGGATGTCACTATCTCTGTCTCTGAGCTGATGTTAAGTGGATGTGAGATCTATATTAGAAAAGAAACTAGCACCCTGAAGTTGGTTAGAAAAGTCATCATTCTTGGGATGGGATACTTATTCTTAATTGCGACTTTTCTCAACTTTCGATAGTCAATGCATATCCTGAGAAAAACATCTTTTTGCGCACGACCAACACTGGAGAACACCAGGGAAAGATGCTGGTTCTAATGAAATCTTTATCTAAAATGTATTTCAACTTTTCTTTCAATTTCTTTAGCTCAACTGGAGAAATTCTATAAGGAGGAATTGAAATGGATGGGGTATCTGGAAGGAGATATATTCCAAAGTAGATTACCCTTTCGGGTGAAACTCCGGGAAGATTTTTTGGGAATAATTCTGGAAAATCAGTTTTGATTGGGGCTGACTCTAGAGTTGGGTTTCTGATTTTGAATCCCTAACTCGAACGAAAGGATAAATATACCCTTTGGAAATCATTTTCCTAGCCTTAAGGTAAGAGATAAATGAACCTATAGTCTCTAAGATGCTACTCTTCCACTCTAAGACTAGTTTGTTTGGAAACTAAATCGGAAGAGTTCTAGTTTTATAATCGACTGAGGTATAGGAATGTAACCAATCTATTCCTAGAATAAAATCAGAATCAACCATTTATAACCCAGTAAGGTCAGCTGAGGTGACTTTTTTTGAAATTGTGACAGGGAAATTTCAGGATACCTGTCTAGCTATAGGTGGGTCACCAACAGAAGTAGAAACTTAGAATGGTTTTGAGAGAGTTTCTAGACTGACACAACACTTGAACTGATAGGCAACTATATCTGCACTCTCGACAGGAGTGACACCTATAATGTTTGTTACCTTCTGGATATAGCTGAGAAACTCTTGGAGATCCACTTCTAACTTAGACCTATGAAACTTTATATGGTTAACCCGAATGAGGTCATGAATTCTTTCTGCAGTAATGTTAGTCTACGGTGGAGTTCAGGCCACAGCTTGTTGATTGACTAGGGCGGTTATGGCCTGAGAAAGCACTTGGAAAGCAACCCTGAACTTGTCATACGTGACTTGCTCATTCAATGGGCCTGCTAGAGGTGTTGGTATATTCTTTGCGTTATCTCTTCTGGGAGGCATTTTCTGAAACACGAAGAGTAGGAGTTAGAATGAGATTAAATAGAGTTTATACTCTATGGCACAAGCTAGAAAGAAAAAAAGGCAGATTTTTCATAGAACGCCTTGTAGCATCCCACTCATAGATGTGGCGCAGTTCACACCAATGAAAGAGACTCTACTTATTGTGGCTTTCAGACACCCTACGACTCTTGAAGCTAATGATCTGATACCAAGTTTGTTATGCCCCAAGGCTACCCCCTTGACGTAATAAGGGACCTCGGATCACAGTTGACCCCAAGCTAACCCTAAATCTGGCATATCATAAACATACTAAAAATAGCTAAGTAAATCATGAACTGTGTGGAAACAAAATTAATAAATATCTGGTGTGGCAACAAAACCCAAATATTTTGTATATCATTATATTAAAAGAGTTTAGTGATGATTGAAAAAGCCACTTATCAACTAAAGTTGATTCTACTATTATGTCTGAAAAGCCTCTAAAAATAATGACTAAAATGAGGGAACGAGGTTCAAGGTGAACGAGAAAAGGATCATGGTCTATCTGGGAAAAGAGGAGAATGTGCAAGAGGTGGTTGAGCCCTACTATCTTGATGAAGTATGAGTAATCAAGAGGCCTACGTCATGCCACGATGTTAAATCAAGTGTTGCTTAAGAGGCAACCCAAGATGTACAATCTAGCCAACTATAGGTTTTTCTTTTCGGTTTAGTAGGTTTCTTTGTTTATTTGCATTTTTGTGTTCTTTTAGATAGGTGCTTTATTTCTGTTTTAGAGTTGGCTACATATAGCATAGGGTCCGTGTCTAAAAGGTTTCTAGAAAATGTAAAAAGAAAGGTCTGACGGTAGCTACATGTGCAGGGACGAAAAGCAAAATCTACATAAAAGGTCTGTTAGAGAGGTTGACGGACCCTATCGACGGTCCGTAGGTCAATCCACTGATCGTGAATGATATTTGTAGACCTCAGGTAATTCCTATAATTTTTTCTAAGTGTTGAGTGATCTACGGGCCTGACCTACGATCCGTAGGTCTACCCATGGCCCGTCGATGGAGTTTCGTGTGTCCAAAGTTAGGGTTTGGTCGCCTCGACCCGGACCCCTTTCTAATAAAACTCTTAATTTTTAAATTCCTCCCCCACTTCCCATATTCCCTCCTGACTGTTTTTAACCCCTTCAAATCCCATAACTCCTTCGTTATATCCCCAAATCACTCCCATATCCCATACATATCATCACCCCTACCATATTTCCATTCATCTCTCTCCCAAAATCTAATCACTCTCGTTTTTCATCCCCAAGAAGAGTTCAAGGTCAAGTTCGGTGTCACAAAGATATACGGAGTTTTCGCATAGCACAATCACTCAAATCCACTGTTTGTGAGTTAAACGATTTCAACTCAACTCTGAATTTTGATATTCATTGTTCAAAATATGAAGTCATGAAGTGGATCTTCACCTCGGGTTGTTTATGTATGAAATTGCATGTTGAACAAAAGTTAGAAACACTCTTGGGATGATAGAATATGATTGTGGTGTCTTTATTATATAATAACTCTGATAACAATAGTCTAAATGAAAGTTTCAACTTAGGGTTCCTCGTTTTGTGTGCAATACATGTAAAAAAATTGATAAATCTAAGCCCTAGGGATGACAAACTATCATAAAGTGTGTTGAAATGCATGCTTAGACTTAACTTGAATGTTCAAATTGTCAAAAATGGTTTAAACTGGAGTCATATCTGATACTTGGCACAGAATGGACCTACGAGACCCCGTCTACATACCGTAGGTCAATATATGGACCGTAGATCAGGTCCGTGGGTCTGTTACACATGATAAATCCACTAAATATGGAACCACGGAGGTGGACTATAGTTGTTAGGTCAACCTACAAATCGTTCTGCACATCCGTGGTTCCCATCAGAACCCAACTTTTTGGGACATCTGATCTACAGAGGTGATCCACGGACCGTAGGTACCCACCATGGATGGCCACTAAAGCCACTGTCTAAATTTATTTAGTTTTTTGTTTTGGTTCGTTCTTTGTTCTAAAACTATTTCGAGTGTGTTATAGGTTTATTTTGGTCCTAATTATGTCTCCATGGGTACTATGGCTCCCAAGGAAGTTCCAACTTTCACACCAAGGGGATAGTCAAAATCAGTCACACCAGGCTCCCTACTGATTGATGAAGACACCGACACGGAGACTGGTCCCACATATGTTCCACCGGCCATAAGGACTTCCCTCACAACAACCTATAATTAATATAAGCAAGTGGTTCCCAACGTATTCACTACTTTCCAATCAAATGAAGAGGATACACTGATCGGATCACCGACTGGGTCTCCTTACGACTCTGAGTCCGGCTGTGCTTCTGGGTCTGCTTCTGGCTCCGCAACCGACTCTAGTTCACAAGGTAGGGTAGCCTCATTTGATATGGCTAATAGTGTGAGGGATATTCCAGTCCCACCAAAAACTGACCCTACCCCAGTTATGGAGAAGACAAACAGGTGGTGTGTAGATGGTCAGTGGCAGATATAGAGGGATTCCAATATGATGACTGAGAAGAATCAGATAGCCCGGATGATTACAGTGGAGCGTAGGGTACTCACAGGCAGCCTGGATACCATACTTGAAATCCACCGTCTCTTCCAATAGAATAAGTGTGAGTGGATGGCCCAGAAACCAGGGATATATAGAGAGGATATCCTGAGAGAGTTATATGTTTTCTATGCAGCCACCCTCCGAGGCTCTATTCACAAAAATGCCAATCCCGTAACTCAGGAACCACTCACGGCCACACTAGTCCATGGGTTTTCTAAAGATATATCTGAGACCACCATCTGTCGGTTCCTCTATAGTCTAGCCCGCACTTGGGCACTCCGCACGGCCAAGTTTGACTACAGATGGGACATTGTGCAGAGGGAGTTCCAGGGGAATGCAGAGAAAAAGGAGACCATTTTACACTGGCTAGCGAGTAACATTGCTATAGACAGAGAGCGAGCTGAGTGGGTCAGCACCCCGACCTTAGGGATCAAGAAGGCCACTCTAAATTTTGTGGCCAAGTTTATCTAGCTATTAGTATGGAACTGGGTGTCTCCTACTCAGGAAGACAATGTACTTACATGGGACCGTGCTGTGATGGTTGCTATTTTGGTAGCTGGGTTTGAGATAGACTTTGCCCGCATGTTGATTTCGGAGATCCATGAGCGGGCTTTTTGGGCTACCACCACTTTACCCTTTTCATGCCTCATTTTTCAACTGTGCAGAGATGATGGGGGTACCATTTTGGCATTGTGACAAGCCGGTGCAGGCAAACAAAACTCTAGACATCAGCCTGAATAAGGATGAGGCCAACATAGCTACGCCGCGATGAGAGCCCCAAGTTGAGGTACCGTTATTGGGCGTGGATTTGGTAGCTGATGATGCCCCGACCTCCCTATCTCAGGCCGCAAGTAGTGCCCCTAGCTTATCCAGAGCTACCCATTCGTTAGGATCCGTTGTCGTGCCTCTTGCTAGTATTCAAAAGTTGGAGGCACAGCGGGCCACACTACTTCAGCATGTGAAGCCATGGATGCAACGGTCTATCTCAGAGTCCGAGGCTAAGTTGGAGCGGTGAATGGATCATATGATGGACCTTAACGTCCAGGCCATTAATAATTATCTGGACACCTTTGAGTTGTGAATCCTTTAGCGACCAGCCTCCACCACTAATGTCCCATCCTTCTAGAAGGAGTTGAATAATCTCCGAGCCGATCATGATACCATCCTTGATCAACCTACAGATGAGACAGAGTCCACTCATATTGTACCGGCTGATGATAAAGTACTAGATTCCTTATTCGAAGAAGACATACCATAGCCTGAGTCCTCCCATGCTCGAGAGAAGAGGCCCTACTCTAGTCATATTTCTAACGCTACTGAGCATGCACGAGCAAAGAAGCGGGAGTGCCAGTAGAACGAGTAGGATAGGAGAGCCTCCATTATAGATAAGGATTTGCGTTTATACAGGGTTCATGAGGGTAATGTTGGAGCCTCGAGTTCAATGCCCACCACTGAGGTTGTAGCTGCTGTGAGAGATGAAGTGAGAACTAGTGATGGTGCTGAGATGATAGATGGAAACACCACTAATGGCGTTGCCCATGATGATCCAGTGGGCTTCGGGAAACCTGACCTACCTGCTTGTTGATAGGTCTTCGATCCTTTACTCTTTACTTTTTGTGCATTGAGGAGAATTGCACTCTATTTTGTTGGGGGTGGGGTAAATAGATTGTGAGTGATAGGGTAAAGTCTGAGTAACCCAACTCATAATCCTCTCTTGGGGTTTTCTTACCTGTGTTCTTTTTCCCCAAGTGACTATTTTAATTTATGTTAAATCAGCATGTGTTAGGATTGTATGTATAGAAGCATGAGAATGACTGAAGCATGATAGCATAATCAAGAATGAAATATAATACCCATCCAAAAATTTGTGATATGTGCTAAAATATGTAGGCTAGAATGAGTTGAATGTGTTGGCTTTGAGTATAACTTGATAAAGAACAAATTTGATCTTATGACTTAAGCTAAAACTTGTACTGGGTAATCTGATAATCTTATATGAAACAAGGTGCCAAGAGTGTGTGAGGATAGTTGAATGTTTAGATAGTTTTGTGCCAATATAGAATTTGCCCCACTGTCCTGCTAGGATAATCTAGGCTAGAAGGTTGGAAGTGATCATAGGTCATTGTTCAAATTAGTCCACTCAAGCCTAAAATAATCTAACCAAACGGTAGCATTATTCCTTTTTGATCCAAATATTTGAGCCTAAAATTGACCATTTCTTTTGATTCACCTCACTCACCTTCCCTTAAAACAGTCGTCTTGGCCCCGGTCCCTTCTTGGAAATGTGCACCTTGACTTAGGCCAAAAGTCTAAGTTGAGGGTGGCTAAGCCAAAAGTTGCCTTGATCTTGGCCATGGTCCAACATCGGACATTGTGCAACTCAACTAATGCAAAGTGTCACAAAGTCAAAAGTTGCTTCTTTGGTTGAAAATGATTCGAGGGAAAGAAAATGGTATAAAAAGTTGCCAAAAGTAGGTCAACGAAGAGGTAAAAAGCCAATGTAATGTCAAGGAGGGTAGAAAGTCACTAAAAAGTACCAAAATGTACCACACCTGACCCTGAGCCTACGTTACAAGATAAGAAAGTCCTGTAGTGATCCTTGCAACTTGTTTTAAGAGTCTAAGAAGTGAAAATAAGGGCAAACCTATGGTATTGAGCACTAGCTATACTAGAAGTTACTTCTGAGCATGAATGTTGAATGAATCCCTGTACTAAAAATCATACTCATTGTGTGAAGAAAGGGATTTCGTTTGAAGTAAGGGCACTAGTTACATTGTCGGAGAGTTGATACCTTGGTGTTAGTGAAACAGTGTATGTTGTGTGTTGATTGGTCAATCTTTGTCATATTTTGATCCGCGTGAGTTAGCTTGTTGAGTCTAAGAGAAAAGATTTGCACTCAAAAAGGGAGTCGGGATAGAAAGCCATGTGATTGCTTGCGCTTGAATGTTTGTTTCTATACAAGGCAATTTGTGGACTTATCAGAACAAGGGTCTATGATCACTTCCTAGCCTCTAGAGTAGATTGTCTTTGCAGGACTAATCAGGCAAGTTCTACATTGGGACAAAAACTGTTTGAACAATCAACTATTCTTACACACTCTTGGCACATAGTTACATTATCAGATTATCAGATTATCAGATTACCCAGTTCAAGTTTTAGCTTAAGTTATGCCATTAAGTTGATTCATTATCATGTCATACTCAGAGTCAACACATTCAACTTATCTTAGACTACAAATTCTAGCACACATCACAAAATTTGGACGGGTATCATTTTTCATTAGCCATCATGCTTCATTCTTTTTCATACTTCTATACATAGGATCCTAAAACATGTCAGTTCAACATAAATTAAACAGTCTCTAGGGGAAAAAGAACACAGGCAAGAAAACCCCAAAGGAGGATTTATGAGTTGGGTTACTCAGACGTCACAATATAACTCACAAACCATTTACCCCACCCCTAACAAAAATAGATGTGATTGTCCCCAATGCATAAAAAATAGTAAAAGATAATGGATTGGGTGAAGCAAACCTATGGCGCATAGTGCCGAAGACTCATCAACAAGCAGGTGGGTCCGGTTTCCCGGAGCCCGTTGGAATAATAATGGGGTCACCCTCAGTAATGCCCACAACATCCATCATAGCACCTTTAGTAGTGCTCTTGGTCAATCTAACTGCACCATCAGTGGTGCTCACATCGTCCCTCACAATAGGCGGGACCTCTACAACTGAGGCAGAAGTCGATGCCGCCGCAACACTCTCATGCACCCTCTACTCACCCTCTACTAGCGCAACTCTTAATCTAAGATCAAAGCTTTCTTAGCCTCCTTCTCCTACTTACACTGTCTCTTTTCTTCTTTTTCCTCCTCAGTGCGGCTAGAACGGTGCCTCTTACTTGTGGCACGTGTAGTCTCGGGCTCCTCCTCGATGGTCCTACTAAATAAAGCATCCAGCATCGTATCATCAGCCAAAATAGTAGGTGCAGCCTGAGGCTCAACTGCAGGGGTAGAAAGAATGGCATCAATGTCAGCCCGGAGACTGGCTAACTCGGTCCGAAAAGAAGATAGATCTGTGGTCGGGACCGGTCGCTCGAGGACTCTCAATTCAAAGGCATCGAGGCACTTATTAATGGCCTTGACCTTCCAGTCCATCATGATTTCCATCCTTCGCTCCATTCTGGCCTCAGACTCATCTATCGACTTTTGCATCCAAGACTCGATGTGGTGCAGCAGCCTGACCATCTGAGCCTCTATTTCTATACTCTGGCCATCGGGACAATGGCAGCTCTTGACGGTGGTGCGGACCTGGATGAGCTTGAAGACCTACTAGGTGCCTGAGAAGAGGAGGCTGGGACAATATCGGTGTGGTCTGGTATAATGGGGTCACCACCCTGTGTCTGCAAGATCTGCGTCCAAGAGAGGTACCTCAACCTGGGGCTCTCAGCGAGGTGCCGCTATATTTGCCCCATCTCAAATGAGGCCTCTATCCAAAGTCCCAGTACGGTGGATCAACCTATCACAGTGCCAGATCGGCACTCCAGAGTCCCTACACAACTGAAAAATCAAACATGGAAAGGGGTAAGTAGTGGAGGTCTTGAACACCCTCTCGTGAATCTTTCCCAACAGTATGCGGGCAAAGTCAATCTCCAATCCTGCTAATAATGCTGCAACCATGACGACTCTGTCCCAGGCGAGTTAGTTGTCAGCTTTTGTAGGCGACACCCTGTTATGTACCAACAACCAGAAGAACTTGGCCACAAAATTTAATGTGGCCTTTTGGATACCCAACCGTGGTGCGGTGACCCACTCCGCACGTTCGCCATCTGTAGCAATGTATTTATCCAACCATAGTGTAACAGCCTTCCGCTACTCAGCATTTCTCTGGAAAGTAGCTCCCCGCACGATATCCCATCGGTAATCAAACTTTGTTGTATTCATGACCAAGAGTGACCGATGATAGGACCATAGAGAAATTGGCTGATAGTAGCCCGTAAAATGTCTACCGGACACCCTCGGACCATGGTGGAAGTGAGAGGATCGCGTTCTGTGGGCTTGGCCCGCTTGGAAATTGACCCTCGGAGAGTGGTAGCATAGGAAGAACAAAACACCCGCACAATCTCCTCGTTGTATGTCCCAGGTGATTGGGCCATCCAGTCACACTTGTGTAGGTTGAACAGCCGGTATATCTCTGGTACGGTATGCAAGCTCCCAGTGAGGACTTTGCGCTCCTCAGTGATCAATCGGGCCATCTTCTCCTTCTCGACGAGCATATTGGCATTAGGATAGATCAGCCACAGCCCCCACAACACACCATCTATTTGTCTCACCAGCCACTGGAGTAGGATTATCAGTCTGTGGTGCTGGCACAACCTCCGAGCTTGTGGCCTCATCAGACAAGGCATCTTTGTCATGGAACCTTGAGCATGTGGCGGATCCAGAATCGGAGACGGAAGCAAGGGCAGGCTTAGAGTCGGAAGCATGGGAAGGCTCAGAGCCGGAAGCAGAGCCAGACTCTGAGCTAGACATACAACCAGACTCAGAACTGAAAGCAAAACCAGCTGGTGACCCGGTCAGTGTGTTCTCCTCATCAGACTGGGAGATAGTGACTACGTCGGTGACCACCTACTGGGACACATTCCGGGTAGCCCGTGGTGCAGCAGGATGTCCTCGTGGCTGGTGGAACATATGCGGGATCCTTTTCTGTGTATGTGTCTTCATCAATCAGCCTAAAAATAGGCAGCACGAATTTTGATTTACCCCTTTTAGAGTAGGTCACTTGCTTCATAGGCGCCATGGTACCTATGGATATGGAATTAGTACCAAAATAAACACATAATACACGCGAAAAGGTTTTAGAACTAAGAACGAACAAAAATGAAAAACAGAAAAAAAAATTCAGACAGTGGTTTCAGTGAGCATCTACGGTCCGTAGGCTGATCTACGGTTCGTGGAACCCTTCTGTGGATCAGAGGACCAACAATATTTGTCGCAGATGACAACCACAGATGTAAAAAATGGTTTGTATATTGATCTACAGACCGTAGTCCACCTCCGTGGTTTCACACTTAGTGAAATTTTCAGGGCATCAAACCACGAACCTGATCTACTACGGTCCGTAGACGGGGTCTTATGGATGTGATCTGTGACAGGTTTCAAACATTCATTATTTTGAAGCCTACATATTTGACCATTTTCAACATTATCCTAGTCTAACTATGCATTTCAACATTTAATCATGCTAGTTCATCATTCCAAGGGTTCCAATTACGCAATTTTATAATTATTTCATACAAGATTTGGAACCCTAAGTCAAAATATACATATAGACTAGCATTTAGACAGGTTTAACACACTATCAAGGCAACACAATCACAATCTATCATCCCAAGGGTTTTAGAACTTAAATTTTAGCACGCAATTATATACACTTAATTACCCAAGGTCAAGACCCGACTCCCGACTTTCTATATTCAATCTTTGAACTGAAATTCAAAGTGAGGGGAAAGTCTATTACCTTACATGCAACGAGGAGTGGGGTGATTGTGTACTGACACTAAGCTTTGCAAGACCACACTAATCACCTAGTTGCGCCAAACCCGAACATCGAAGTTTTGAATAAGGTAGTTGAGAGAGATTTGGGAATTTCTGGGATAAGTGAAGGTTGGAGAGGAAAGAAAATTTAGGTTTGAAGGGGAGAGGAAAGGGAAGATTTAATGGGGAGTTATGGAGTGATTTAAGGGATTGGGGAGTTTAGAAACGATTTGGGGGTAAATGGAGGGAAGTGGAAATGGTTTAAAATTTGGGGATTATAAATAGGATTGGTCGGGGTCCGATCGGGCAGAAATTAGGGTTTTGGACCCACGAGACCCCGTCTAAGGTCCGTGGGTCGATCTACGGTCCGTAGATGGGAACCGTAGATCACACTTGCACTTAAAAATTCAAAAACCTTACCTCGGATCTACAGACACTATTGATGGTCCGTGGAATGAACCACGGACCATCGATGGGATCCGTAGACCACTGCACCAGACCTTTTTCTGCAGATTTTGCTTTTCATCCCTGCTTATGTAGCAACCATTAGACTTTCTTTTTACATTTTCTGGACACTTTTTAGACGCGGACCCTATGTTATGTCTAGCCAACACTAAAACAAAAATAAATCAACTATTGAAATGAGTACAGAGAAGCAACTTACAAAGAAAACTACTAAACGGAAAAAAAAATTGTTGGCTACATTTTATATGTTAGGTTGCCTCCCAAGCAGCGCTTGATTTAACGTTGCGGCACGACACAGGCCTCTTGATTACTCAGACTTCATCAAGATGATAGACCTCAACAACTTCTTGCACACTTTCTGAGTTTCCCAAATAGATCTTGATCTTTTGCCCGTTAACCATGAACCTTGTTCCTTAACTGTTCTCAAGCTCGACCACTCCATAGGGGAGCACTTTTGTGAGAAAAAAAGGCCCAGTCCATTTGGATTTGAGTTTGCCCGAAAACAAGTGCAACCTAGAGTTGAATAGAAGCACAAGATCACCCACAACAAATTCTCGCTTTTCAATTCTTTGATCATGATACCTCTTCATCTTCTCCTTGTACAAGGCTGAACTTTCATAAGCTTTCAGGTGAAACTCAACAAGCATATTCAAGTCATTCATGCTTTGATTAGATGAGGCACCCCAATCCAAATTTAGCTTATTCATCGCCCACAAAGCCTTATGCTCTAACTCTACCGATAAATGGCAAGACTTTCCATATACAAGTTGGTACAAAGGCATCCGTATGGGAGTCTTATATGCAGTTTGATAGGCCCATAGAGCATCATCAAGCTTCCTTGGCCAATCCGTTGTATTAGCATTAACAGTCTTCGCCAAAATCTGTTTGATCTCTCTATTGGACACCTCAACTTGCGCACTAGTCTGCGGATGGTAAGGAGTGGCTACATTGTGGCGGACACCATATTTCTCAAGTAGCGCCTTGAACAACTTATTACAAAAGTAGGAACCTCCATCACTGATGATCGCCCTCGGTGTACCAAATCTAGAGAAGATATTCTTTTTCAAAAATGCGGTGACTCTTTTACCTTCATTGTTAGGGAGCGCAACTGCTTCCACCCATTTCGATACATAATAAACCGCAACAAGAATATACTTCATCCCATGTGAACTCACAAATGGACCCATAAAATCAATGCCCCATACATCAAACAACTCTATCACCAATATAGGATTCATTGGAAGCTCTTGCCTCTTTGAAATCCCTCTTTCTCTTTGGCAACGATCACAAGACTTGGCAAAATCATGAGCATCTTGGTGGATGGTAAGCCAGTAGTACCCACACTGCAAAATCTTATGCGCAGTTCGAATACCACTATGATACCCACTAACAGGCGATGAATGGCATGCTTCAAGTACACTTAACATCTTAACCTCGGGCACACAACGACGAATAATCCCATCAGCACACCTATGATACAAGTAAGGCTCATCCCAAAAGAATTTCTTCACTTTATGCATAAACTTTATCCTTTGGTGAAAAGACAAATCTGGGGGCACCAAATCGCTTGCCAAATAATTAGCAAATTATGTGAACCAAGGAATCAGATCATGAGAAGCAGCCTATACCTGTTCATCTGGAAAAGCATCATTAATTTCAGGCCTTTCACCAAGCTTTAGCATAGCCTCTTCCTCTAATCTGGAAAAGTGATCGGCAACTTGATTTTCGGTCACTTTCTATCTTTAACCACAAAATCAAACTCTTGCAGCAACAATACCCATCTAATCAACCTCGATTTTGCATCCTTTTTCGCCATCTAATACCTCAATACAGAATGGTCAGTATGCACTAGGACCTTGGTACCAAGCAAGTTGGATCAAAATTTCTCGAATGTGAAAACCACTGCAAGAAGTTCTTGTTCAGTCACAATATAATTCTTCTTGGCCACATTTATAGCTTTGCTAGCATAGTAAATAGGGTGAAGAATTTTCTCTCTCCTCTGCCCTAATACTACACCAAGCACCACTCCACTAGCATCGCACATTACCTTAAACGGTTGTCCCCAATCCGGTGAAATAATGATATGTGCAGTAACCAACTTCTCCTTCAACTCACCAAATGCTCTCAAACAAGCATCATCAAAATCAAATTTGTACTCTTTTTCGAGCAGTTTGCACATTGGATGTGCAATTTTAGAGAAGTCCTTGATGAACCTCATATAGAAACATGTATGCCCAAGAAAACTTCTAAGACCTTTTACAGAGATAGGTGGTGGAAGCTTTTCTATTACCTCTACTTTTGCACTATCAACCTCAATGCCCTTCTCAGAAATTCGATGACCCAGAACTATCCCTTCTTTCACCATAAAGTGGCACTTCTCCCAATTTAGCACAAAATTGCAGTCTTCACACCTTTTAAGAACCTCAGCCAGATGATCCAGACATCGATCAAAAGAGTCACTTACTACAGAGAAATCATCCATGAACACTTCAATAGTGTCCTCCACCATATCAGAAAATATCGACATCATAGGTCGCTGGAGCATTGCACAACCCAAATGGCATCCGTTTAAAAGAAAAAGTCCTATAAGGGTAAGTGAAGGTGGTCTTCTGTTGGTCTTCCGGAGCTATAGAAATTTGATTGTAGACCGAATACCCATCAAGAAAATAATACCAACCCTTTCCTGCATGTTTATCCAACATCTGGTCCATGAATGGCATAGGAAAGTGGTCGTTCTCTATCCACACATTCAACTTCTGGTAATCCATGCAGACTCTCCATCTGGTCAAGGCCTGCATTGGAACAAGCTCGTTTCTTTCATTTGGAACCACAGTAATACCACCATTTTTAGGCACACACTACACAGGACACACTCAATTACTATCTGCAATTGGATAAATAACTCTGGCATCTAACCACTTGATGATCTCCTTTTTAACTACATCTTGCATAGGTGAATTTAATCTTCTCTGGTGCTCGATACTAGGCTTGTGATCTGGCATGAGTTGGATTTTGTGAGAACAAATACCGGGAGGAATCCCAAAAATATTTGTAATAATCCACCCAATAGCTCGCTTGAACCTCTTTAACACAGTCACCAAGCACTCTACTGGTCTCGCATTTAAATCTTCCGCAATGATGATCGGCAAAGTATTATCTATACCCAAGAATACATACCTCAAATGCGGTGGTAGAGCCTTGAGCTCCAATTTTCATGCCTCCACAATAGATGGTCTCGTGGGTGAGGACTCACGATTCTTCATGTCTAACTCATACCTCTTTAGTTTTGACTGATATTCACACCTATCGAGTGCAACTACCAACTCATCGTACTCCTCAATACCATCACTATCGATATTCATCATAACTAATGCTAGTGCCTCAACATCTAGTCGCTCTTCAATTTGCACTTCTGTTCCACTCTCAACTCTGTAAGTTATAGCATAACCGTTTGGAGCTCACAACTTTTCATCATGGACCTACAAATATTGAAGGTTGTTTCTTCATTGTTCAGTCTGAACTTCATCTGCCCCTTCTCCATATCAACCAACGTACGACCTGTGGCAAGGAATAGTCTCCCAATGATGATGGTAATCTCAAAATCAACTTCACAGTCAAGAATCACAAAATCCGCCGAAAAGATGAACGACTCCACTTTCACTAGCACATCATGGAATACACCAATGGGCCTTTTCACAGTTTGATCATCCATAAGTAACCACATCGTAGTAGGCTCTGGATCACCTAGACCCAACTTCATATAAATAGACAATGGCATGAGGTTGGTGCTAGCACCAAGATCACACAATGTCTTAGCATAATGTAACAACCCTATAGTACATGGAATCGTGAAAGTACCAGGATCTTCCTTCTTCTGCACAAGTGACCTTGTAGTAATAGCGTTACAATTCTGCAATCTATCATCATCTTCAAAACTCACAGACCATTTCTTTGTCACCATATCTTTCATAAACTTCACATACCCAGGCACTTGCTCCAAATCTTCTATCAACGGAACGTTGATGGAAAGCTTCTTCAACATAGTAATAAACCTGTGATATTTACCATCTTCAGTCATCTTCACTAACCTCTGTGGAAAAGGTAGTGGCGGTCTAGGTATGTGGACCACTTTATGAGATATCTCCGCTTCTTTCTCTGTCGCATTCTCAGACTCTTCTCTAACCTCTACCACATCATTTTCTTTTCTAATCTCAACGTCCATCACAGACGGCATAGGTGGATCAATGGTTTGCTTACCCCCTCGAGTAGTAACTGCCATACAATGACCATCATTCTTTGGATTCTGGATGGTATTGCTAGGAAGAGTGCTAGGTTGACGTGGGTTCACTGTAGTAGATAACTGAGTCATCTGCTGCTCTAGATGTTTTATTTACACTACATGGGCATCAACCTTTTGACCAATACCAGACAAGTCATTTCTCATCTCCTTTACATTCTCATCAGTTGCATCAAACCTTCTCATCATCTTCTGCATCATATCTTCAATACGCGCCATATTGCCTCCAGCTTCCCTAGTACTAGATTCACAATTTTGAGGGGGAACATAAGGTCCAACCCAATCGTTTCTGTTGCCATAGTTGTTTCGATTTTAATTGTTATCGCGATTGAAGTTCCCATCCCGGACATGTTGACCCTCTCGATTGTAATTCCCATAGTTCCTACCTTGGTTTCGTTGACCTTGGCGCCAATTTTCTGTGTTGGATCCTTGGGCGTTTCGTCGAAAATGCCTTGTCTGATCATTTACCGCATAAGCAACCTCTTCACAGTAAAACTCTTCAACTGTTGGTGGAGTTCTAGTCAAGTATTTCACAATATTTACCTTTTCCGCACCTCCACTCACATGCTGCAATACCAATCCCAACTCGTTCCTCATCTGAGCCATCTCCTCACGAATCTCATCCATAGACTCACCATATGAACCTCCAGCAATAGTATCAAGCACTACTTTATTGTTCTCATCCTGACCTTGATAGAAATATTCCTTCAGCGACTCATCATCAATACGATGATTCAGAACACCTCTTATGAACACAGTGAATCTATCCCAAGAGCTACTCATAAACTCTCCAGGTAGTGCCACAAAATTGTTAACCTTATCTTTGTGATTGAGCTTCTTGGACACTGGCTAATATTTTGCTAAGAACACATCCTTCAGTTGGTCCCATGTATAGATTGAGTTATAAGAAAGCTCAGTGAACCATACAGCAACATCGCCTATCAATGAAAGGGAGAACACTCGCAATCCGATGACATTCATATCCAAGTCTGGTCGACCTACACAGCTCTTGCAAACCACTCTTACTTTGGCTATGTGGGAATGTGGATCCTCCGATGGCAACCCCGAGAACAAGCCCCTCGCTGTAAGCATCTGCATCAAGCTACTGGTCACAACAAATATGTGCCCAGAAGTCAAAGGGAGTAGGACAAGAGGTCCTCAGAGTCAGCAATATTGATGTTGCCCCTATAGTTGTCATGCAGTCGTGGGCCTAGTGGACCATGCACCCTCACTGCATCACCAAATTGATTTTCAGCTAGAACCTAGTTGTCCCCACCAACTACTCTCGGAGATTGCAACTCAACTTCATCACCTAGATTTTCTCCGATAGGATTAAATTGAACTCTTTGATTGTTCATTCTTCGAAATTTCGGTTCAACTCAGGATTGTAAGGAGTAAGTGGTTCACCTCTGCTCCGTGTATTTGGCATACACTGGAGTCTAAACCTGAGAGAGACAAACAAAAAGAAAAAGTAAAATTAGGAAATATTTGACCAAAGTTCAATAATGTAGTTACAATTAATCTAAAAGCGAAAATTCCCCGGTAGCGGTGCCAAAATTTGATACGCTCAAATTACACCTCCCTAAAGAAGCATAAGTGATCATTATCAAGTATAGAACCCAACTTGTAGGTTGAGGTCGATCCCACGAGGAAAATGGTCTAGACTTAACTTTAACGAACAATTATATTCGTTTAGTCAAATTACTTCCAGAAACAAGTAATTAAAGGGGGGGCGAATTTGTGAAACAAATTGTAAGAATTCAGTAAGTAATTAGTAAACAAAAGAAAATTTTGGTTGTTTATCTAGATGAGAGAATTAACTAGGGTATACGTTTTCCCCACAAGCTCATAACGCTATAATCCTAATAATACCAGTCCTTTCCTAGTGTACTACATGCAAAGTGATAAGCTAGGTATCTCTATATCCTTGGTTCGGCATCTAGAGAATTTCACCCCGCACCTTGGTCCAACTATGTGTGTATAATTTACTAACCCTTACCTTTACCTCATATTAAATATCACATCAATGGTTGGCTTAGTTATCACTTCGCACCAATCGACACTAGACTATTAGACAGCATCACACTAAATCTATATTGATAATTCTTTTCTTGTTGATTACCTCCTTGGTCCGGCAAGGAGCAACAAGGTAGGTTCTAACGTTGTGCACTGTTAAAAAGACTTTGAAACGAAAGAATTATCAATGCATGCAAAACACTATTCAAGAATTGCTTATTTATTATTGATACTTTGTTAATCGTTCATGGTTCCCACAACCCTAATTGTGGAGTTTAGTTACCCATAATCATATGAACACAATTCATTGTTTTAGATGAAAGAATTATTAACTTACGTAATTGAGAATAACAAACCCGAAATTTCAAATTGAATTTCAATACCAAACTCTTCAAAACCAACTTAGAAAATCAAGAATTGCAAGATTTGCAAGTTAATCTCCAAAGCCAAAAACTAGAATTAAAGTAATAAATCTAACCACCAAAAATGAGGTTTACATACCCTACTTATAGAAAACAAATCCTAAATTAAAAAGGAAACAAAATAAGGAAAGTTTGTTCAGGCACGCGTCTTCATTCCACGAGACTGACTCACGGACCGTCAATGGATCTACGGTCCGTGAGTCCCTTCCATCAGTTGTTTCTTTACCTCCGCGCCAAAACATCTTTCCTGCAAAACATTATAAAAACACATAAAAACCAATACAAAAAGGCCCTAGACACACACAACTCCTACGTGAAATGTATTAAAAATACTGTAAACTCACGGTATATCAAACATCAAAACTTTATACACCTCATCAATTAACTCTTGAGAATCTGTCTAAACCTTGGAACGATGAAACTCTGGAGGGTTCATTCTATTGAAGCCCCCCTTTATTTGTCGTCATACCCACATTTGGGTTAATGGGGACCATAACCTCCGTATCTACCCGATCCGTCGTAGCTTGAGTCAACACTAGAAAAATGGCTTGAAACTCTACATTAGTCACTTGCTCGACCAAAGGGTCGACCGAAACTTGAGGAGCTTCAAGAGTTTCTTATTCCATATTCTCTCATGCCTTTCTTATAACGTATGCTTTTAGAGGGGTCATATCCTGAAAAGCATCGTGTAAGGATTATGAGAGAGACATAAAGAGGATCACTCTATCGCATGACTTTAAGCATTATAAAAGAAGTGGAGTTTCCTAATACTCTAATAGCCTTTTATTCATAAATCTTGTGTGCTTCACACTGATGAAAAAGACTCTACTTGATGTGTCTTATGAAACATCCTAGGACCTTTCTAAACAAAGTGCTATGAATAACAATTTTTTCACTACCAATAGTATACCTTAGGCGTAACATGGCGTATAGAAAACTGAGAGGCCCTACACAAGCCACTTAGCATACATCATACATGATAAAAGAAATAAAGATTTCAAAGAAACATCTTATATCATAAAACAGTTTGACAAAAATTGAAGTCTAACATAAGTCTCAACAAGCCATCTATTACATAAATAGAAGTGATTGGAATGTAACACATACATCATAAACATGGTCCTAAGACTGAAATGAAGAAACAAATAAAAGTGTCTCAGGCATCAAAACATAAGGACTCACCCATCCTTACGTGCCAAAAGATTAACTAGCCACAAGTATGATATGTAGGAGTGTCAGATCCTACATTAGTAAAAAATATAGGCACATATATGCATTAGTACATAGAATGTACTATGTATGATAGCAATGCATAAGAGTTATGAAATAATGCTAAAAACAACATTTAATGGCATGCAATGAACAAGCTAAATCATAGGATAAAAGGTTAGAAAATATAGGTCATAATCATGGTCATGCAAGCTAAACATCTTTGAAAAACTAGAGAGATACTTTCATAAAGTACCCTTTATTGATTATTGTAGGATGTTTACCATGTAAACGACATAGGCCATGTGAACTATAACATGGAATCCAATTTTATCGCACGCCAAAAAGGGATGTTATTACTTGCACAGGTCATAACCATGAGTCTGATCTAAAGTGGATCCACTAGCATATGTCTATAGCCGCTAAGGTAAGACAATCATTATATGGTTTCATATAGTTCATGAGACATGGGAAATCGCCGCTAGTCCACTCAAAACTAAATAAATTCCAACAGAGTATTTATTAATCATAGAGATATCATCATCCATTGAAAGACCTAATTAAGAAACTAGTCTTAGCTACAATTCATTTAGAATAACTCCTTGACTTGATTCAATTTAGGTTAGAAAATCTTTCAACCTTACGAATCCGCTATGTGAGATATCCTTTTACAACATGTTCTTAGTTGTATGTGAGAAAAAATTTCACAACAACATTAAAATTACTCTCAAATAATCATTAAATCATTTATATCAACTTAACATAAAAGCATCCATATCTGCATCAATTCATCTTTCTTATTTCCAAAACATCATCATGTGCTCATACTCTAAAAATGATAGATCATGCATGGGTACATAAGAATTCAATTTAAAAATCATGTAATTACCTCAATTCATGCATAAATATATAGAAAATCATCAATTGAATCATAATTTAAAAGAACCCCTAAAGATTGAAAAAAATCCTAACTTCGAATGGAGAATCTTACTTGTGAAATTGGAGATTTTAGGAATCCTATGGAGGAAAGGACTCAATAGGTGAATACTAACATAGCTTTGTAACAGCTCGGACTTTGAAAAAGGGCTAAAATGGGAAATTTGGGCAAGTCTACGAATAAAAAATGGACCACATATCCTTCACGACATCCTAGACGGTCCGTGTAGGGGACCACGGTATTTTAAGGATGTCGTGAGTGACCATCCATGACTAGCCAGTGAGGGGTCACCTAGACTGTACCCTATATGAACCGTGGTGATTTGGATGGCCCGTCTATATGTCCGTACAAGTAACTTAATTAAGGAGGTTGCACCAACGTCAAGTCTTGAATGTTTGGAGAACTTCATATCATCATATCTTTTAGAAAAAAATGAATTTGATGGACCAATACATATAAAACTAAAGGTCTTTGAGTCCTCTTACCAACGCCACAAAGTTTGCATTATTTCAAGTCTGGAGTAAAAAGTTATGCTCGTTTTACTAAAGCCTAATCAGGAAGAGGAGGAGGATGACCCACTAGATGGGACATCATACCTTAGACGTCCTGTCAAGCCCCTCGTGAAGGTCACCTCATCAATTTTAAATGAGTTTGCAGCCCCCCCCCCCCAAGGCCACAGATGCCTAGATGGTCTGTGAAGCTTCACACGGACCGTAAATTCGTCTGTGAATGAGACTTATAAAACTTAGAGCGTAGGTTCAACTTCAAACTATCATATCAATCAAAATAAAATGAATTAGGTGGCTCATGACCCATCCAACTAAAGATCTCTGAATCCTTTTTCCAACACCACTGAGTTTGCTTAACTCAAATCATGGAGTAAAAAGTTATGCCCCAAATAGTGAAGCCCTATTGGGCAGAGAATCTTCACCACCCACTTAACAGGTCGTGGTGCTCTAGATGGCCCGTGAATCCTGTCTTCAAGTCCTTTCGTCAGCTTTTAATTCATTTCTATCAAAATATAGCCTTAAATGAGTCTAATTTGTGGATTCATCAGTGGCACCTGCTACTTCTGAAATCTTCATTTTGGTCTATCTAGGATACGGGGTGTTACAAGAGTCTTGTTCATGAGTGTGAAGCGCACCACACTTATGAATAAGAGGTTGTAAGATGTTTAGGAAATTTTACTTCTTCATTACTCTTAAGTCGTTCCTTAGGGGTTAAATCTAGAAGATTTCTCTTTCCTAATACTTCTCTTGTGTCTTCAAGATATGAATACACAAAGGGATAATGCTTGAAGGATGGAAGAAGACAATGTGAATAAAGGAGCCCCTCTTAATGCTGCTCAAGCTTCGATTCACCCTTCAACTATGTCAAATGTGGAGGTTAAGTCAGATTTTCAAATATTGGCCCAAGCTTTAGAGGCTCTAGCCAATAGAGATGTTGTAACTCTAATGAATCCTAATGTGAATTCGGACTCATCAAGGATTAGGTATTTTGCTTAAATGAACCCTCTTAAATTTCATGGCTCCAAAGTGGAGGAAGATCCTCAAATGTTCATCGACGAGGTTTATAAAATTCTTGATATTATAGGGGTATCTTCATAATAGAAGGCGGAGTTAGCTGCCTACCAACTAAAAGATGTTTCTCAGGTTTGGTATGATCAGTGGAAGACCCGTAGGACCGGGGCCGGTTGAATGGGAATTGTTTAAATCGGCATTTTTTGATAGGTTTTTTCCCATAGAGTTGAGGGATGCATTGATGCAAGAGTTCATTAACCTACGTCAAGGAAGTATGAGTGTGAAGGTGTATGGCCTAAAGTTCACTCAATTGTCTAAGTATACTCTAGCCATAGTTGCGGATTCAAGGGCTAAAATGAATAAGTTTGTGATGAGTACATCCGATATGGTGGTGAAAGTGTGTCGCACCGCCATGCTTATTGGTGACATGGTCATCTCTTGTCTCATGGTCCATGCGCAACAAATTGAGGAAGAGAAACTCAAGGAAAAGAATAGGGAGGTGAAAAGATCTAAGACCATTGATGGGAACTTCTCCAATACTTAGTCTGATGGAAATGGTCGACCAAGGTTTAGACAAAGGTTTTCCAACCAAGGTGCATCTAGTGCTCCAAGGGTCAACAAGGATAGGGTTTTCAACCCTAAACATCAAGGAGGTAAAAGTGGTAGTTCTTATGTGGCTAGGCCTAATTATGCAAAATGTAGAAGAAAATATGATGGTAAGTTCCTAGTGGGCACTGATGGGTGTTTTAGTTGCGTGAAGAGTGAACATAAAATGAGAGATTGTAGAACACTTTCGGCTAAAGGAAGAGAGGGTAAACAGGATCCTCCAAGCAGTACAAACTCCAATGCCCCAAAGCAAAACCACTTTTTGCTCTTCAATCCCGTGGTGACCAA
This sequence comes from Solanum microdontum, assembly GCA_036250385.1. Taxonomy (NCBI): domain Eukaryota; kingdom Viridiplantae; phylum Streptophyta; class Magnoliopsida; order Solanales; family Solanaceae; genus Solanum; species Solanum microdontum. Next base: position 31,502 of record JAJONQ010031001.1, read on the forward strand.
GAGAGCTCCCCGAATGTTTTGACCGTTATGTTAAAAGTCTTTCTAATTGATGTGTATTCCTTGTAAAATCCCGGTGCTACTTTCTCCTTTGTGACACCTTATGTGGCCATGACGTTTGATATGCTCCCCGAAGAATTAGTAGAACCTTTTTTGGTCTCTACCCTAGTTGACGACTCGGTGGTGGCTAAGATAGTCAATAGGGGATGTCCCATTTCCTTATTCCATAGAGTTACATTGGAGGATTTGGTAGACTTAGACATGTTAGACTTTGATGTGATTTTGGGTATGGGTTTGTTGCAAGCATGTTATGCCTCTATAGATTGTAGGACTCGGGTGGTTAGATTCCAATTTCCAAATTAGCCAATCTTAGAGTGGAAGGGGGAAAATTCTATGCCTAGAGGTCAATTTGTCTCTTGTCTTAAAGCTAGGAAGATGATCTCCAAAGGGTGTATTTACCATCTCGTTAGGGTGAGGGATGTTGAATCTGAAACCCATTCTCTAGAGTCGGTTCCGGTAGTGAATGAGTTTCTGGATGCTTTACCCGATGATTTGCTCGGTATTCCTCCAGAGAGAGAAATAGATTTTGGTATTGATCTTTTACCAGATACGCAACCTATCCCCATCCCTCCTTATAGAATGGCTCCAGCAGAGTTAAAAGAACTGAAAGATCAATTAGATAATTTGCTAGATAAGAGTTTCATTCGGCCAAGTATCTCTCCATGGGGTGCTCTGGTGTTATTTGTTAGAAAGAAGGATAGATCTCTTAGAATGTGCATTGATTATGGTCAATTGAATAAGGTGACCATCAAGAATAAGTATCTTTCGAGAATTGATGACATGTTTGACCAATTACAAGGGGCAAGTTATTTCTCTAAGATTGATCTTCATTCGGGTTATCACCAATTGAGGGTGAGAGGGGATGATATTCCCAAGACGACCTTTAGAACCCGGTATGGTCACTATGATTTTGTGGTAATGTCATTTGGGTTGACTAATGCTCTAGCGGCCTTCATGGACTTGATGAATAGAGTGTTTAGGCAATACCTAGACGTGTTCATGATTGTTTTTATCGATGATATCTTTATTTATTCAAGGATTGAAAATGAACATGTGGACCATCTGAGATTTGTTTTGCAAGTTCTTAAGGACCAACAACTTTTTGCAAAGTTTAGCAAGTGTGAATTTTGGTTAAGGTCTGTAGCTTTCCTTGGTCATATTCTGTCAAGCAAGAGTATTGAGGGTAGATACGAAGAAGACGGATGCGGTCAAGAATTGGCCTAGACCTCTAACTCCTTCCGACATTAGAAGTTTTTTGGGTTTGGTCGGGTACTACAAAAGGTTTGTTGAGGGGTTTTCCTCCATTGCTTCTCCATTGACGGCTTTGACTCAAAAGAAGGCTAAGTTTGTGTGGTCGGAAGCTTGTGAGAAAAGATTTCAAGAATTGAAAGATAGACTTACTTCCGCTCCGGTGTTGACCTTATCGGAAGGTACAAATGGTTTTCTGGTATATTGTGATGCCTCTACAGTTAGGGTGGGATGTGAGCTCATGTAAAATGGTAAGGTGATTGCCTATGCTTGAAGGCAACTTAAAGTCCATGAGAAGAATGATCCTACCTATGATCTTGAGTTAGCAGCAGTTGTTTTTGCCTTAAAGATATGGAGGCATTATTTGTATGCGGTCCATGTGGATGTTTTCACCGATCACAAGAGTCTACAATATGTGTTTAATCAAAAGTACTTGAATCTCTATCAAAGATGGTGGTTAGAATTATTGAAGGATTATAATATGAGTGTCGTTTATCAGCTAGGCAGAGCTAATGTGGTAGCGGATGCTCTTAGTAGGTTGTCGATGGGTAGTGTGGCTCGTGTAGAGGATGAAAAGAAAGAGTTGGTTCATGGTGTGAATAGGTTGGCCCGACTAGGTGTTCAACTAGTGGCTTCCACCAAGGGTGGTGTCATGGTTCATAATGGTTCCAAATCGTCCTTTGTAATGGATGTGAAGTCTAAGCAAAGTCTAGCTCCTATCTTGGTTGTGTTAAAAGAAACGGTACTTAAAAAGTCAGTTGAGGCTTTCTCCCAAGTGGGAGATGGGCTACTTAGGTATCAAGGTAGGTTATGTGTTCCAAATGTTGACGTCTTAAGAGAGCAAACTGTAGAAGAAGCCCATAGTTCTCGGTATTCTATTCACTCGGGAGCCACCAAGATGTGCTGTGACCTACAGGTAGTCTATTTGTGGAATGGGATGAAAAAGGACATCACAAATTTGTGCCTAAATGTCCTAATTGTCAACACGTTAAGATTTAGCACCAAAGTCCGGGAGGCTTGTCATAAGATATTGCTATTCCTACTTGGAAGTGGAAAGACGTGAACATGGCATTTATCGTAGGCTTGCCAAGTACTAGACAACAATATGACTCAATATGGGTAATATTGGACCGGATGACTAAGTCCGCTCATTTCATTCCCATCAAAGTGTCCTACTCACCAGAAGAGTATGCTAAATTGTATCTGAGGGAGATAGTGAGGTTTCATGGGGTTCCCATGTCAATAATTTCGAATCAAGGTCCCCAATTTACTTCACAGTTTTTGAAGTCTTCCCAAAAAAGGCTAGGTACCAAGGTGGAGCTTAGCACAACTTTTCACCCTCAATCGGATGGTCAAGAGGAGCACTATTCAGACTTTAGAGGACATGTTGAGGGCATGCGTGACAAAGTTTAAGGGAAATTGGGATTACCATATGCCGTTAGTTGAGTTTTCTTATAATAATAATTATCATTTGAGTATCGACATGGCTCCCTTTGAGGCTCTATATGGTAGGAGATGTAGGTTTCCTATAGGATGGTTTTGAAGTAGGGGAAGTTGCTCTCCTAGGGACGGAATTTGTGCATGAGGCCATATAGAAGATTTGGGTTATTAAATAGAGGTTGAAAACAACCCAAAGTCGGCAAAAGTCTTATGTCGATGTTTGAAGGAGAGATCCAAAATTCGATGTCCATGATTGGATTTATTTGAAAATCTCACCCATGAAGAGTGTTATCAGGTTTGGAAAGAAGGGGAAACTTATTCCTCGGTTTGTGGGTCCTTACAAGATTTTGAGGCGTGTCGGCAAGGTTGTATATGAGTTAGATTTGCCAAATGAGTTGGCGGTGGTGCATCAGTTGTTCCATGTCTCAATGTTGAAGAAATGTATTAGGGATCCATCAACCACAGTTCCCTTAGAGGGATTAGTGATTAAGGAGAATATTGCTTATGAAGAGGTGTCGATTGAGATTCTAGACCGGCAAGTCAAGAGATTGAGAAACAAGAAAGTTGCCTCGATGAAGGTATTTCAGAGAAATCACTTAGTTGAGGGTACTACTTGGGAGGCCGATACCGATATGAAGTCCCGATATCATCATCTTTTTCTTTCTACTCCTATGCAAGCTTGAGGTAAGTAGCTACTCTTGAGTTTTCTTATTTAGAAGTCATGTGCGATTTATTTGTTTCCATGATATCCTTATGTTATGCATGTTCTTGAGACATTCATGTTTAGTAAGAAAATTATTTTTTATGATTTATGTTCCTCACGCTGTTGTGCATTTAGTGTGAGTTGCCTATTTGACTTCATGAGACAAATTGATGAACATGCCTTATATGTATATGATTTTCTTGGGTAAATTGCATCTTGGCTCCATGACATTTTATTGAGCATGCTTTCATTTTGAGAAGGTAGTTCCTCCTATGAATACAAAAAATGTTGAAATTTCATGCATAATGGGTTGTTAGATGTAGTTCCTACTTCCTTGTGATGCATTGATTATGTTTGAGATGGAGTCGGTGTTTCCTCCTTTCAATTGTGCATTATTTTGATGATTCATGCATGATGGGCTTCTAGTATTGAGCCTTTATTTTCGTAAGGTGTCTAGATCGTCATTCGAGGATGAATGTTCTCAAGGGAGAGATATTGTAACACCCTAGAAACTAGAAGACTAAACTAGAGCTTAACAAGAGGGTGAGAGTCGTTAATGTAAGTCGTGATACTTAAAAATAAAGGGTTTCGTGTTGGAACGTCAAGATAAGACCCCAAGGACCAACCATGGGTCCTTGAGGAGGACCCCTAGAAACTGCCTGGGCAATGACCAACGAAGGGGACCCATGCCTCATGGGTGAGGGGTCGTGGATCAAGACCCTTAGACCAAGTCTCTGAACCCCAACCCATGTTTCACCAGCACGGGCTGTGGGTCCAACCACGGTCCGTAGGTGAGGGTCTCATGGATGGGGCCAGATTATCTGGGGAAGAACCACACCCATGCAGGACAGGTCATGGTTCCATATACGGTTCGTAGGTCAGGGGTCCGTGGTTCAAGCCTGGAACTGCTTTTTGGAAGTTAAGTTAGGGACACTTCGGGGTTATTCAGTTTTAATTAATAACTAAGTGAGGTCATTTAAGGATAAATTAGATCACCTATATAAGGATTTTAATTCATTAAACTAAGTCAATTACCTCATTATTTCTAAAACCCAAAACTTCATCCTCTCCAAAGAAAATTCTCTCTCTAGAACTTCAAGGAAGCAGAAGGAATGTGGAGCAAGGTTTGAAGGAGCAAGGTTTTATTCTCAAATTCATTGGATTTCATTGCAAAGGTATAGTAGCTCTTCATCCATGGATAGAATTTATCTGTGGATCCCCTTTAAAACCCCAATTTCAAAGATAGAAATCCCCAAAAGCTACGTTTGATTCCAAAACCATGGGTTCCTTTAAAAAAGGATTCTAATGCTTGAATTACTTTATATTATGATTGAATTGATGATTTATCATGGTTTTTATGTTCAAATCCCCCAAGAACCCATGAAATCCCCTTATTCCCAAATTATGATCTTGTGAAGTTGATTTGTGGATGAAAGAAGCATATTATGAGATTATGCTTGTAGTAATTGAAATACTTGAATTATGTAATTATCCATGTCTAATGTAGTGAATTCTAGATGTGTTGATTCAATATGAGCTTTGATCCTTGAAAGGAAAATTATGATATTATGCATGATTTATGGAGTTTAATATATGTTGTAAGAACACTTTGAGAGCAAAGTGAATATGATTATGATCTAGTTGTTGTGTTTTTGAAAGGTTATTTACATCTACACACTTATGCATGAATATGATATGATGTGAAACATTTTCTCACAATATGATGATTCTAGGGTGGAAAGACTTTCACACCTATTGAATCTATATGTAGACATGGACGGTGAAAGGTTATTCTCACGCATGATCTAATGAGCTATCTTATGAATTATGTTGCATTTCAGTCTCAAGACATTCTTTCATGAATATAAACTTAACTCAAGACTTAATATGTACTCCGTGGGAATTAATGCTTAGCACCAAGTGGATAGTGACAATGAGATGGAAGCTCTCCCGCTAATAGAGGCCGGGTTTTGTAGAAGAGGTCTCATGAGATGAAAGCTCTCCCGTTAGTAGAGGTCGGGTTTCTAGTAGCAATCTCTTTATCCCATAAATTATGTGCCCTCACAGGTATTTAGCTAGTGGATCCACATAAATTAAGAGTATGGTTCTACCTTAGGCAAGTAGGACAGCCACTTTTCATTGTCGGGTAAACACCGAATTCCATGTTAGCTCACATGATCTATGTCGGTTAAGGCTAAATCCCACTATGACAACAACAATATGAATAAGAATATGAATTATGAAATATGGTTACTTAAGAAGCTTTATTTAGTATTGGTGAGATTTATGTGGTCTTATTCATGCATTGCACAAGTATGCTTTGAGGGTATTTATGATATATTCTTTTACGGTATGATGATTTATATGTTGGCTATGCTTATGACTTATGCTTTTCTACTATTTTTATGATGATGTTCAAACTTAGTAAATTGCATGCATTCAACTAACATGTCGCTTTTAGCATGTTTTCAATGTTTTTATGCATGGCTATCACACTTAGTGCATTTTTGTACTAACACCTACTTTTCCTACATTTTTCCCAAGTGTAGGGTCCGGTTCTCAAGGTGCTAATCATTGTGACTAGATGCTTGGATTTGCTTATTCTGCTAGCTTGTATGTGAGTCCTCATAATTCGAGGACAGTTGTTGTCTCTTAGTAGTTCACTTCTTGTATTTCCTTTTCGGATTATGTTGTATGGGTTGTGTCTTCTTTTCTCATTCAAAAAATGTAATAGATGGCTATGTTGATACTTATAGTCTAGACTTCCGCTTTTCTTTAAATGAAAATTTTAGACTTGAAATGTGTTTTTATTCTTATTGTTGTTATTCAAACTAATGTGTTCTCAAATCCATTTGACTACCCCTCATACTTAAGGTGATTGAAAAGAAAAGCCAGATCCTTATCGATGAGTTAGTCTCAACTAAAATCTTGAAAAAGTCATGAGACTACAGAGGGCCATAAGGGAAGCGTGTGAGTTAGCTTAAGTATAAAAATTTGAAATAATGCACTCTTATTCATATGAATTGTACGTTTGAGTTAAAAGCGAGATGTATTCCCAAACTCTTTTCCCTAAACCATATTTTAGCTTAGACCCTTATGGGGAAGTGTGTTGTAGAGCTTGGGTAGTGTTTTTCACCCAAAAAGATAATATGAGTTATGAGATTATAATCAGTTGTAGTAAAAGTTCCCAGTGTTTGAAGAATGCAGGTAGAGCTTCAGTAATCTAAGAAAGAGATAGTGATCAGGCAAATTATGAGGTTGAAGTCGTACACCCAAAAAGTTTAAATGATGAGTTTTCTTTTGTGAGTAGACTAGAGAATAATAATCTCGTATAAAGTTCATTATATGAGGTAGAGGAATATTTACTAGTTAGGATGAGTAAGAGTATACTTTAACTAGAAAGAAGTTTGTGATGATTTGTCAGTGTGTTAGTAACGACCAAGTGTGGGTGTTGAATAGAAGAGTAGAGCATTCATGAGGTGATAGATCTAAGATAAGCATATGATTTTTAATGAAGAGCCCATAATATTCAGAGGGTAATAGAAATAATTAGGTGATGGTTTAGAGTGAACCGGTAAATAGTAAATAAGTTGTGAAAGGATGTGTGACGCTAAATTGTAAGTATGAAGACTGAGTAATAACGATTGACTACTTGTCATGAGGTTTTTTTAGGTGAGTGTTTCTTATTTGTATTTAGTAGTTGTAAGTTAGTATAGTAAGCGAGCAATCATATTGATATCTGGATTTAGGAATAAATATTAAGCTTGAATTTTAGATGAGCATCGTTATCAAAAGAATGTCAACATGAGGGTGATGATGTTAGTCTTGAGATCTGATCATGTAGACTTGACATAGAGTAGATGAGGAATTTAGATGTTAACTGCAATGAATATGAGTGGTACAAGTGAGAGATCCTAACTTTTAGATAAGGGCAGTGAAGTGTGGCTAAGTCATAAGAGTAAGAAGAGCATTAACCGGTGTACCCAAGAATGTATGTAATCAGACAAGGTTCCAATTAAGTTAATTATTTTCCATGTGTGCCTAGATAGTATATTTGAGCTGTCAGTGTGGAATAGGCTGATGTAAGCATCATTTGTTTCCTTAATAGTTAGATTAAGAGGCCTTATAAGCCAATGAGAAGAGGCTAATAGAAGCATCTTAGAAAGAGTTCTTAGAAGTGGCCATGAGATTAGCCTTTCCCCTAATAATAGAGTAAAGGGAATGTAGACCAGCTTAGACATAATGGAATAGATCCATAACTTTCAAATGTCAGCTTCAGACCTAAGGTGGAAATAGTAAGATGAGAAGTCAAGCCAAGTGTTGAGAATGAGATAGTAATGTCTTCAGAAAGAGTTTTAGTTATATATCAATCCATTCATAATCTAGTGTATTCCTTAAAGTTTAGTCATTACCACATCATAATGATGCTTCTTATATCAGAATCGTGTGTGTGACCTATGCTAGTACACTTTTGAGAGATTCACATCTATGATAAGCTCACAGAATGAGGGGTAAAGACTTTAGCATATTAATGTTAGGATTAATACCTAAATTTATGGATATTAGCCTCATGATATGAACCTATTCATATAAGCATTCATGTCTCATAGAATGTTCTGTCTCGCAAATTTATGACCTACTCTCAATGGATAAAAACATAATGTTATGCCATGCATATTCATCTATCAGACATCTCGAATGAACCGTGCTTATGATCATTCACCCTTAAGTTCTCTTAGTGATCATTTTTAGTTGAAAGTGGTCTTGTTGATAGTAGTGGTGTGATGATAGAGAAGAGGATTAATATTTTCTTACTGTGATAGTGTTGGCGTGTTTATTGTATCTAAGGTTATGAATCTTGAGGAAAAGGAGATAAGGTTTTCCGTTGAGTAATAAGTTAGTTGCAAGTAATAATGGATGAAAGTTTTGTTGGTAGAAATGACGAGGGAATGAGGAATTCTTAGAAAGTGGGTTAGTTGAAGTCTATAGAGTGGTTATAGTACTAGGTTTGAATGTGGTGCTGGTAGTGTGTGGATGAAGACATGATGCATTAGGTGGTTCTTGATTAAGACTCAAGGTTGGCTTGATGTAGTGGTAAGGAGTAGTGTTCTTGGAATGAGATTTCCTATAGAGGTATAGAACCTGAATCTTGTGATTTGGATCAAAATAATCACCCTATGTTAAATACTTTGTGATTTTGAGTTAGGCTTGAATATAGTAACAGTAACCCCTTTCAATTCTCAGTCCAGCCGTCATTCGAGGACAAATGATCCTAAGGGGTAGATATTGTAACATCCCAAAAATTTCTAAGTTAAGACTCGAGTCATTCTTTTTGGTAAATAATATATGTACCGAGTGATTCTAATTTTTCTTTGATGTTAGGTCACTAAAATTCCCTAGCATAAAGTTTAGTTGAAAACTTTCTAAACTATTAAGTTCCACTTAGAGATTTTTCTTGGGTAACCTTCAAACGACCATATCTTTTAGCACATAAAAATTGGGGGCCTATGAGCGATCAAATCAAAGGACTTTGAGTTGTCTTTCAAACGCCACCAAGTTTGCTAAATTTCAAACACCGAGTAAAAAGTTATGCATGTTTGAGTGAAGTCTCTCCATTTAAGGCTTTCCAATCGTTTAAGGAATGGATATTATGTTCTTTTTCTTTTCCCCACTTGTGTTAACCCGTTTTTCCTGACCTAATTAAGGGTTTAATAACATTCTAAAATATTCATTCACTTTCAAAATACTTAGGGCTTTTAGAACGAGTTTTAAGAGGAGAAAATCGAGGTTTTCAAGTGTTCTTCAAGATTCGTTGATTTTCTCCAACATGGTTTTTCCGTGTATGTGAGGTTTCCCATAGTTATAGAATTGTTCTTCCTCACGCCAATCATGTGGTTCTTCAATTAATTCATCCATGAAATCATTTATGTAAAAATTCTTGAGTAGTTCTTGAGTTTTGGCCCCATTTTTTACCAATGGAGATTTTGAGTTCTCTATCTGAGGGTCTTGTGAATAAGTGGTATTTCTTGATAGAATTAGAGTGAGATTTCAATGAATTTGTGTTAGTTTTATCAATCAAAGAGAGTTTGGAAGAAACCAATCGATTCAAGATAAGTTAGGACCCGAATATTAACAAGAAAATTCGTTGGATTTCTTGGTCTAGGCTGGGGCAATGCACCCCCATAGTGATAGAAGGGTTGGTGCCCTGCGCCAGCAGTGCGCCCCAAAGCAGCCCCAACACTTTTGGGGTTGGTGCGGGGTTCCACTGCTCTGCTAGGGTCGTCAGACCCTTTCCACCTCCGTTCTTTGTCCCGTATGTGTTCCTTTGAATTGTGTCTTCGATTTTTCCTTGATATTAACTCTGAAAGTACTCATTAATATTTGAGAGATCCTACATATCCTAATTATATCTCTTAAAGTACATTACAAAAAAAAGAGATTAAGAGGAAATTCCTAGAGGGTCCTTTGAGTCAAATTTGAGAATGTTTCTAAAATCTACCATAGTTTTGAACGAAATCTTGAGGAAGTAAGTATGAGAATGAGAAGAGTTGCATTCATGAATTCTATATTATCATTCAGATCCTTGAGTTTAGTTGTTCATGTTCATAATTCCATATGAACTCTATGAATTGAGTATTATTAGCTTGAGAGCAGTAGTCTCATTGAGTTCTGAGTTCTGAGTCCTTGAGTCCTCCCTTGAATTCTTGAGTTCTGAGTACTAAGTTTGCATATTGCTATTAAGATCCCTGAGTTTGGACGTTCATGTCCATAATTCCGCATAAACCCTATCAATTGAGTTATAAATCTTGACAAGATTTTTAAAGCCAACACTTGAGTTTTCAACTGAGTTTTTTTGAGGAAGTAAAGATGTGTTTTTGCGAAAGAGTTTCTAATACATAATTAGTATGACAATCGAGTATGCCATCAATGTATAAGTAGTATGGTATATGGATATACAATCAATGTTTATGCAGTATGACTTCCTGAATCAACAATGCTCATATCAAAATATGGTTTTAATAAAAAATTTAGAAAGAGTTTTCAAATATGAATTGAGAAAGAGTACAAGGGAACTAAGTATTCCTAAAGTTATTAGTTTTTACATGAGTAAAAGACAAACTTTTATTTCTATATTAGTTATGAGTTTGAAGATATTTCAAGAGCAGTTACCTCTTTTAAGAGGATAGTTTGAGCAATTATCTCAAACCAGAGAAAGAGTAAGTTTTGTGAACATTGAGCATGAGTATATATTATTGGGAGTAGTATTGCGCACCGATATGGGGATGAGTTCAGAAAACTCACATTCCTCATAAACCATGTATGCCAACATGGGTACATAATCATACTTTTTAGATGAATCCTAACTGCCTTCAAGAAAAGCTTAGTGGATCCACATAGTTGAGGTGTCTTATACCCCAGAAAGGTATACGATAGTTCTGGAAACGTGGGCGAGACGATGTATCATCACATTGTTCTTAATAATGGTTGTCGGTTAGATAATCTTCGAAATAAGAGTAAAGAATATTTTATTATGTTCTATACAACATTGAGTTTTATCTTCTATTTTGTAATGTTTTAAATATTGCATCTCTCATGGTTGCTTTGTATTGAGCTGAGTTGAGTATTTCTTCCAGCCTTGTAGTTTAGTTAGTTATTACTTTCAATCATTCAAGCTAGTTAATTGCTTACTCTAGCATTATCACATACTCGTACATTCAATGTAATAATGTCTTTTGACTTGCATCATTTTATGATGCAAATACAGATGCTCAGGATCATCAACAAGTATTTCATTGAGATCATTTGACATTTCAGTCAGCTTTGGTGTCCCTTCATCTCTTCTGGAGTACTTCACCTTTATGTTACAGTTAGTAGTGTTGAGATTTCGTGGGTTTTGTCCCGATATCCTTCTGTTATAGTAGAGGCTTCATAGATAGATAAAGTTGAGGAGTTTTTTTTCAGTATTTACTTTCATTTTGTTGTTTTACAGACTATAAGTATTCTCATTATGTATCGTTCTGATTGACTTTTTAATGTTGAGTTTGTGAAAGGACTTTCAAAAAACATAGGGATTCTTAGTTCAAAGGCTATTCTCATCTTTGAATCTATGAGCTATCCAATGAATGAATGTAGGGTTTGAGATGGATGCCCTCACGTGAGTTGAGGCAGGGTATCTAGTAACAATATCTTATCCCATAATGAACTAATGTAATGAATTTTAAGTACTTTGTGGGGAATAAATCTAAGCACCGAGTGGATATGGCTTAAGCTGGGTGCTCATCTGTAAGTTGAGGTGGGGTATCTAGTAGAAATCTCTTGAGATGGATGCTCATCCGTGAGTTGAGGCGGGGAGTCTAGTAGCAATCTCCCTATCCCATAAACTATGTGGCCACATAGGTCTAGCTAGTGGATCCACTTAAGCTAAACACAATGGTCCTGCCTTAGGCAAGTAGGAATCCCTTATCCGATGAGGATGACACCAGGATTCCATGAACTGCTCACATGGACTATGTCGGTTAAGGCTTACCCCCACAAAGAATGTTAATGAACTATGGCTTCTCAAGAATGCACTACTTAGTGTGGGTGGTAGTATGGGATGTCATCCATGCATTGCACAAGTAGGCTTTGAGAGGGGTTATGGTGTTTATAATGTTAAATGAAATAAATGTGCTCTTATGATGACATAATGAGAATGTTGATTTAATGTCTAATGAATGAAGGTGCTCTAAATGAAGCTAATGAAGAATGTTGACTTATATGCTTAAATGAGATGATGCATGCTATACTTGGATTGTATTATGAGTTACTTCCTTGCTATGACTTATTGAGTATGAATGTGTCTTGTCTATGGTGGCTTCAAAGGAGTACTTAGTGTGAGTAGTATTATGGAATGCTACTCATACATTGCACAAGTATGACTAAGGGTTGCCCTCAATGATGTTCCTTATGTGTTGATATAACTTATGAAATGTTTATGTCTCTTATATATAAGTATTGTGTAAATATGGAAAGGGTGAATGGTAAGTTCACTTTTGGTGACCTTGATGTGGTACTTAGTGTAGATGGTGATATGGTACGCTATCCATACATTTCACAAAGTATAGCTTGAGTGTTACTTGAGGTGAAGGCTTAATGTGAAGGTAATGGTTTATATATTGATTATGTTCTAATGTGATGAAATGACTTGTATGTTGGTTATGTGTGTATATTATGCCTCTTATACTTATGTTCGTGAAGTTTTCTCAAAATGGCATAAAGCATGATTTCCAAAGAAAATGTATGTTTTAAGCATGGTTTTTGCATGGCTTCCATAGTTAGTACTTAATTGTGCTAACTCATATTTCTTCATCTTTTTACCAAAGTGTAGGGTTTGGAGATGTGATGTTCTATACTTGGAAGATAGGTTTCTAAGGAGCTGGAGTTGAAGATATGGTGATGTCCTCATAGTTCGAAGACAAACCCCCTAGTTCCCTTATTTCTTTTATTTATGTTTAGAGCTTTTGTATGGGCTGTCTCTAAGTTGTATTCAAAGTGTTGTAGATGGTTTGAGACATAGTATAGAAAGTCTTCCACATGTTTTTATGAAAAATGACTTTGATTGTAAAGAAAAGTTTTAAATTATGTGTTATTTCTAAGTATCTTATGCAATAAATATGCTATGAGGCTTGTATGAGACTTTTCGGAGTCTTTTACACTGTTTCACATCCGAGATCTAGACTCGGGTCGTAACAAGCATGGTATCAGAGCACAAGGTTTTGGAACGGTTTTAGGATGTCTCAAACCACATCTAGTCGAGTCTTGTTCATAGTGTGTAGCGCGCCATATTTATGAATAGGAGGCTATTGGATGTTAGGAAAGTCTCACTTCTTCATTCTTCAAGTCGTGCCATTGAGTTTAACTCTATAATGTCTCTCTCTTATTCCTCATCCGATGGTCTTTAGGGGATGACCACTTGAAAGGCTTATGTTACAAGGATCGAGGGAGAAAAAGGTTGGATGTGATGCCAATTATGGCTATGTGACTTGATAGATTGTGATGTTCACTTTAGTATGAATGGGTTGATTTATGGTTATGTTTAGTTAATGATAGAACCCGGCTTAGTCATGATGAGTTTTGAGGTATGTTGAAAGAGTTGATGAAATGTGGTGTTTTAGAAATGCCTAGGTGTGTGAAGTGAGTAGACTCCTCTAAAAAGGGTAGAAGTGTAATTCACCTTGGTTTAGAATCACCTTTGGGTGATGAGTGTGAAAGTTTAGTGATGTTTTGCTTCGACCTTAGAATTGAAAGAAGTGAAGTTTTAAAGAGTTTGTATAGGCTTACTCCTAAAGGGGAGATAATGTGCCTAGATAGCAAGGCAGTTGGGTGTTTTGAGGTTCATGAGTTAGGTTTGCTTGATATTCTCACCTTAAGAGGTGTAGTGAGTTTGAAGAGTTTAAACTCAGTGTGGTAGACTCATATGAGACCTTGAGTGGTGTTGGTAAGGTTGTTTGTGAGCAAGAGTTACTTAATGAGGACCTTCCTAGTTTAAAAGCACCGGTATGTTGATAGTTTCTTATAAGTTGTGAATGTCTTGTAAAGGTTCCTATGTTATGTTCATGATGCCTTAGTTGGGTTTACTCCTAAGTGGGGGATAGTATGTTGAATAGTAAGGTTGTTGAGAGTCCTGATATCCTTCTCTCTTTTATTTTATCCCTATTCAAGCTTGAGACCAAGAGTTCCTTGTAGCTTGTTTAATGTTTTGGAGTCATGTATGATTGTGTGTTTCCATGGTCTCCTTATGTTATGCATGTTCTTGATGAATTCATGTTTAAATGAGAAAATGAGTTTTCATGACTTATGTTCCTCATGTTGAATTGCATTTAGTATGAGTTGCCTATATGCTTCATAAGGTGAATTGTTGAACATACCTAAATGTGCTTTTAAGATTAATTGCATAATGTGCTTAATGTTGTTATGATGAGCATGACTTGAGTTGGAGAAGGTAATTCCTCCAATGAAATGAGAAATGTTGAAGTTTTCATGCATAATGAGTTTGTAGATGTAGTTCCTACTTTCTTG
>JAJONQ010031002.1:0-38323 GCA_036250385.1 Solanum microdontum
CTCTAAAATTTGGGTTAGACCCATTTCCCACTCAATTTGACCCCCTAAACAAGAATATGAAGTCGGATTTTCGAAAAACGAAATGAATTTTTAGATATAGCTAAAACAAGTTTCCGGTAACTTCCGAAGCACATTTTTAGGAACTTTTTGGGTCATTTCACCCGCGGTCCTTACTTGGGCGAGGGGTCTAAGGGCTAGGCTTTGGGGGCCTACTGGTTGAGCACTATGAACGACACCACGGTATGTCGTCAAGACCACGTCCCGTGAGTGTCCCGTGGTCTGATGTCTGGGCCTAGTGTAGTTTAACTCCAGACTACGGGTAGGTCAACGAACCGCGGACCCTATCACAGACCGTGAACCCTGTCGTGGTTCACTAGTTCAAGCAAGTTTCTGCAATTTTTTTGCTAGGTCTAGTTTTCATGGTGTTATAGTGGCCCACACAACTGGATACCTTTTCACCATACCATCCATAGACAAAGGCTTCTCCTATAAAATATTCCGCAAGACAGTGACTTTCAATCGATTCATAGACCACAGTGGGTGTGCTGGAGCCAGGAGTACTTGAGATGCATGAGAGTCTAGAGGTTTTGGAGACGTCAGAAGTGCTGGAAGTCTAGCTAATGGATCATGAACTACTTTAGATTGCAACTCTGAGCGTTTCTGTTTGAGAAACTCTCCCTCTGTTGTCGTTATATGTATTGGAGTCCTGGACTCCGCATCTTCCTCTCTCATAGACTCAGGGAAGGTGAGATGAGTGGAGTTGATGTTTATACTATCCAATGAGCTAGGACTCGAACTAGTGACTACCTACTTCTTACTATTGCCCATAACACTCACTTGAGGAGGTTTTGGGTGAGTGGTTAGGGAAGGCTAAACTTCCGCTACTATTACAACCCCTTTCGACTTCTTCCTGGGTGGTAGACCTCATACGGGAAGCTTCTGTCTAGCCATATCTGTAGAAAGACACAAATGAAATGCAGGAAACTGCAAAGGGTTATTGAAATAACATTTTCAACAAGTTGCAGGAAAACTCGCTGACACGTTCGGCGAGTCGCCAAACCCATTGGGTGGGTAAAGGGGAACTCACCAAATGTTATGGAAAGATTCAGCACAAATGCAACACAAAAGGGCGAGATAAAGGACCATTCAGTGAGATGTCGAGTTCAATCGGTAATCAGAGAGTGCCTCACCGAATGTTATAGAAATAAACAGCAAAAATGGAAGTCAAAAAGGTGGGACCAAAGCTATTCTGAGAGTCGCTGATTCTACTTGCCGAGCACATGCATATCGTCGAAAGTTATAAAAAACTTATCAATAATTAATGTCATCTAGGTCATAAAGGGGGTGATTACGTGGCTCACCAAGTCACTCGGCGAGCTCGACCCATCTCGCCAAATGGCCCAACCTGTTGCCTTCCTAACCCAATTTTCAATTTAATCCTAACAACCTATGATAAACCATTTCAAGTACAATTCTAGCCTACCCACCATGTATTACTAGACCGCGGTACTCAAAATCCCCCCTATTGACTAAAAATTCACCCAAACGATGATTTTTCCCTTAAGAAAGACGTCACCCAATCCATAATCGAGAAATTTGAAGTATTTTAGTCAAATTTAGGCTACTCAAACTTCACCCATACACTACATAACATGCACACCCATAATTTGAACAATTCAAATGTGAAACTCAAACAAATTAAGCCCAAAAAAGTTATATAACTTGCTTGATTTCAAACTAAAGTTCAACGAGTGATTAGGCACACAATCGAGGCACACAAAACATTTGTTAACTACCCATAAGCATGCTCAGTAGGAATTTTGAAATTAAAACAAATTTAGAAAATCAACCTCAGATGCAGAAATGTAAACATTTAGGCAAACAGGGAAGGATGGACAACACTTTAGTATTGAAAGAGTGCAACAGTTGAAGAAGATGAAGATTTGAATTTAAAATGGTTGAAGGGTTTGTTACCCTATAGTTTGCACCTTGAACGACGAGATCTACTAAAGTCGTCGATCCACCCACTGAGGCACTGAGTGGATCTTAGTCCGCCTAATTTACCAGAACACCAGCCCTTCAGTTGGCTTAAACGGAGAGTTGCATCATGCTCCCCCAGCCACTTGACGAGTCGCCAAGTGAGCTATGAACTTGCCCAATTGCCTTTTTCGCCAAATTTCAAATTTCAACCTGTATATCAAACAAATGTTATTGAAATAACAAGATGTAAAACTTCGGTGGCTTCCAAAGAAGTGCTTTATTAAACGTCATGGAAAGGAGTGGTGATGCATTCAAACCTCCTTCTTTGGGTTGACTAAGTTATCACTAGGAAGACCCTCTTTTGGTCTTAGATTGAACCCATTTGATTCTCAAGTTGCTTTATAGAGACCGAGTGCGAGGTCACCGTTTCATTTAAAGATGAGACATCATCCTTCATATCCTTGAGTACCGTATCTTCTCCTTCCACCTTGTGTAGGATGCGGACCGGGGTTAGACTTTGGTTCCTTCGGCTTTTGAAATTCATGAGGAGATACATAACGATCTTTCTTACCATCTCTTTCTCTCCAATTCAAACCCCAATCACGCCAATCTCGATCCTGATCTCTCCAACCATTACCAAGATCTTTCTTTCAACAGTGATTCCCTCAAGACTTTGATAGCTTGGATGAGAACCCACTGTTTGGTTTGATAAGAATTGTACCTCTACGTTGTACATGGCCTCAAATTGTGCGTAATCAGGACTCACACCCCTATTAGAACCAAACATGTTCATATCCTTATACCCCCCTCCCATGACATGTTTTGTCAATAAGTCCATTTGGGTCATTATCTTGGCCATGTTTTCATCACATTCTTGATTCTTTTCCAATTGTTCTTTCGTCAGCCTAATATTCATAGAAGACAATTGATCTTCCCTTGTGTACCATGCACGATTAATTTTGTTCGTCTCATCAAGCAAAACTAATGCTATGGTCTCATGATTCCACCCAGAATGAGTTGCTTGGCAACACCGTTGTTGACGGTGTCCAGACTTTTATTAAAATATTTCAATAGCACATTGTCCGGCAACTAATGAGAAGGACATTGAAGAAGCAAATTTCTGAACATCAATCACGTTTTATGGATGGTCTCACCATCAAACCACTTGAAGTTCAGGATATTATCCATCAACTTAACCATCTTCGAAGGAGGGAAGAATACTTCATAAGCCATTTATGTGAGCTCCTCCAAAAAAGTGATAGACCATATTGGTAGTTCGTTCACCCACTTTGTTGCTTCCCACATTAGAGAAAAGGGAAACTAACAGTGTTGGACTGACTCTTAAGTTATGTTGTTTAAGGAAAAGGGTCTAAACACATCCACAAAATTATGGATGTGATCATGAGGGTCCTCATGAGAAAGTACCCAAAAGAGACCAGTCATTTGCAACACTTTAAACATAGTACTGGTCACATGAGGAAGTGCATCGCCCACAGTTGGAGGCAATTGACTAGGACCAACACTTCCCAATTGATCCCTATTAACATCATGCAAGTTTTCGATGTAATCATTCTTCTGAAGTTTACTTATATTACTCCCACTAACACTCATATCGTCAAATGTTTAGAGCAATCAACAAAGAAACACAAATAACATATTATACTATGACAAAATTAGTTCACTAAAACACTGCAATAAACGAGTTCTAAACACCACTCCTTAGTAGCGATGCTATTTTTTGTAACGCTCAATTACACTTCTTCCGATTCAAAGTGTAGGTGATCGCTAACAAGTATAAGCCCAACGATTAGTTGGGGTCGATCCCAGAAGGAGTGATACAATAAAGAATTAAAGTATGATGTGAAGATGTATTCTAATCTTTTTTAGAGTAAAACGAATGCATAACATAAAATAAATCATGAAGTTTCAGTTATTAATATCAAGAGGTCTAATTTTAGTAACCAAGTTCTAACAAAAACAAGTAACATGAGATTAGAACGATTAGTTAGAAGACTTAGGATCGTGAGCAATTGAATACTAATTTCGCTAAATGGGTAATTATTAATTGTTTTATGAATTTGAATCTCAGTGGGTATAATAGGTTTTGAATATAAAAGCTATATCTCGATGATCTATATTGTTTCGAGTGAGTTCTCTAGAACCTGAATAAGATAAACAAAATGAAAAAACCCAATTCCATAATTAAACCCACTTTCTCAAGTTGGGCTACAAATATTCAAATCAATACAACTATCAATCATTCATTCTACTAGATAACTCTTTCTTGAGGTAGCATACAAAGGTAAAATAGAACCGAATTTGTAACATCAGTTCCACAATTAAAACACGAATAAACAATTCAACTCATTTCTAAACAACATTGAGTTCAGCAATTAAATAATACCCACAAGCTAATATGTCTATTCCATTACATGATCACTCCCCTAAGGGAAGGGGTTTTAGCCAACCATAGCAAAACGAAAGAAATTGTTACCAAAAAGATAATCCATCAAAATTGTCAACAATCTCTGATGCCCAATGCAAAAATTGAGAATAAAATACTAAATCATCAAATCCAAGATCCAAATCATCTCCAAGAATGTTCAACACTATAAAACTATGTAAAAGCTCTCAAAACTGGATAACATCGTTCGGGATCTCCCTCTTGTATTTTCAAAATTCAATTTATATGTTTCCAAACACAACCCATAAATCTTTGCACGAAGTCCAATCGACGACATTAGTCGGGATCGCAGAACGACTCGGCGATTCACCGAAGTGCACACCTTTTCACCAAAGTGCACACCTTTTCACCGAAGTGCACACCTTTTCACCTTTTAGCTTGATTTCTACATCAACTTGTTCTGGAAAACTCTACGAGCTGGATCATTGTCGCCGTTCCATTCGGCGCAAAGCTAAGGTTTACTTGGACTCGCCAAGATTTCTTGATACATGGGCTACTTTACTAGAAGATTAGGCGAGTCATACGATCACTCGGCCAGTCGCCGAGTGGCTTATGCGAGCTCCTCCTTCTCTCTTCTTCAACTTTTCCAACTGTTTTGCTCCTTATAGCATCGTAATGTCTTTTCTTTCTTCTTAAGCCTTCTTTGTTTCATATAAACTTATTAACATCAGTTATGACCACAAAATAGGCATTGAGGACACTAATTCATTGGATAATGAGCCCTAAATGAATCGAACTTCATGACTCATCAAGCTAACATGCAAGTTCCAATAAAAGACTGCTCCAAATAGCATGCTACACTTAATCATAGCCTCTATTCTAATGCAAGATCATATTTCAACAAATGCATTCAATTGCCCTCACATTAAGAACGATTCATTCTCTCATAAAGGAAATCAATGAAAAAGTAAAGAATCAATAAAACTCTCACTCTCCCAAAAGAGAAAGAGATGGGAGCTTTATCCCATAGATTTGCTCATAATTTTCAATCATCAGTCAATCTATTTCATGCAGGATCTAAAGGGTGTTTTAGGTTTGTAAAGGGGTTGAGGAATAATGTATGGTTAATTTGGCTTAGTTACTTCACCTATTCGAGCCTCATTGCAATCATCTTCACCACTTCTCATGTTCTTTTCATTCGGTTTCATTTGAGAACTTACACATAGATTTGTCAATCACATTATTGGAAACCCTTTTTTAATCCGCCAACTCTCTCTTTTATTTCCATTTTTCAAAGGTATTTCATCACAATACCTCTTCTTATTTTTTATTTTATTTTAAGGAGTGGTTCTTTCTTTTTGTAACACACTTCTAAGTTGAGTTTCATTTTATCTTTATTTGCCTTTCACTTGGCTTTTCTTCCTTCTTCCTTTCCACACACCCAACTTAGGATATGGACCTAAGTTGGCGATTCAGACATATCAATACTTCTAAAAAGATTTTGTGTGAGAAGCTAGGAGCTATTTTGCTCAAAAGGTTTCAATATGGTAGTCAACAAATAGTTTAAGGTCCAATGGTGCAAAAAAGGATGCCCACCCTCACACGGTACTCACACGGGGATATGGAAATTCGGGTTCCCTCTTAAAATTCCCCCCCAAGATCATTCCTTACACTTACCAAAGGTAGACAACTAAACTAACAAGGTAGATTCTATGATTCCACAAGCATGTTTCCAAGTAAAACAGATTTAACAAAACAGGGAACGTCAAACAAAATCATTCAGCACAACCCAAAAAGATAAAAAGCTTACGTGCGATGTTCATTGCAAGGCTCCCATGAAAATGCAGCTAGTCAACACAAAACTAAAAAAGATAGCTCAAAAATGCAATCACAATGGTTTATTTCTTGCAACGCAAACACTACACACCATGTTGATCATGAGTACTATGCAAGACTTCGATATTGAACACAAACGATCCTAGAATTATTATCAATGAAAACTCAAGCATTTTATGATCTCCAAAACTGATGGAGTAATTGAAAATTGGAGAGAAAAAAAGAGACCAAATGAGATAAACCAATCAAAACACTATAATAATACAGAACAAAATACTATGTCATTTAAAAATTAAAAAATACAAAATACAATAAAAAGGGGAATATCGGAACAAGTGCCCTCACCCCACTAAAATATTAACAGTAGTGTCCATAATACAAAAATAAAAGTGTACAAAAGAAAAGGAAAAGAGTCCCCTGACCGGCTATGAATGATGAGTGCTCTCATTAGGAGTCTCGGGAGGAATGCCATCATCTTGGGGCATCAGTGCCCAATAATATGATATGATGAGGCAGCAATGTAGGCTCATTGGAGGCATCATTCTACGACACAACAATAGGAGGAATGATGGAGTTCGAAAAGTCCCCACTGGTGCCCACTATGGTGGTATCTTCAAGAGACCTCCCTAATGCCACATAGAACATCGTCTCCCCGATATCCTGCGACTCTATCAATGTCCCAAAAATCCTTAGCTCATCCTCTTTTCTTCTCAACTCATCCTCGTTAGGCTCCTAAGCCAAATTATTATCGAGCTTATAATCATCTCTCTCAACATCAGAATCATCATAGCTATAATATCAACACTCGCAACATCATCCCTACTTCGATGCACACTCTGAGAAGGATCACTGGTAGGCATAGTCGTGGGCAGAAACACAAGCGCATAATGTTGGGGAACCTATTCCAAAAGAATATATATATCCATTGACCGCAGCTAGACAAAATCTTCCCTCACGGTGTCAATCTCACCTCCATATAAGATAGTAGAATCATACTACCCTCAACCTTTTGTCGAGCTTCTAACCTAACGGTAAGGTTATCAAACCTCACATCATGAGACTCAATCAAAACCTCACACTAAGTTAATATAACTCGTACTGGAGCTAAAAATCACTCAATATCCTTATCAAACATCTTAGGCAAATCAGCCTCAACCTTCGCAACTCTAAAATTTATAAACCGAGAAACATTACAAATTTGATAAATCATGGCATGGGTTAAGGGGGATGGGAGATAGGTGTGGGGGTAGGTTCAGTATCAACAGTTGAAGTGGAAGTAGAAGGTGCAGATGAAGGCTAGGGTATACCTAATTATTCCATAGAAGGAGTGGATGGAGTGACCTTAGAAGCAAGTGTGGTAGGATCAAGCTTGTATGTAGTGTCTTCTGGTGATGGCTTTCTCAGAGCCACGTCATCCCACAGATAATAAGCCTCAATCATATGGATGTCATTGGAGGAGGCTGGGGTGATCCACACATAAGTTTTCCCTTGTAAGGGAACTTTAGTGTCTTAAGGGAGTTGTGTGGTGAAGACCAGAAAAACATGTGACGTTTGTTCTTTCCTAGCCCTCAACAATATATCTTCCACATTAATCAACCCCATATTAATTTGATCCCTGTCAATTATTGTACAAACTAACTTTGCTTTGGGATGAGGAAGAATGGATTCATTATGTGAAAGGATGAGTTACTACTACTGAAGTTGAAACAATATCGGGCCCTATTATTCAAATCATTCTTCTTTATTCCCATTCCATCATCCATCAAAGGTGGAGAAATGTCGGATATAAGTGGTACAAACATACATGTTAAAGAGTCATGGTCATGATGCATACATATTGTGAACATGACAACCTAATTTGATGGACTACGTAGGGTTGTGATGATTGCACGTGTGTGGCATTGTAACTTCTTACCACACACCTCAACATCATCCAAGGGTTTTCAAATTGCTCCCTTTCTCTTTTTTGGTAAGGCTCATACGTAGTGTAAAATTATCGGACCCACAGTGGGACATAGGGATTATGAGGCTTTGTGAACCCCTCAAATTTGTCGAACAAAATTGTTTCCCACATCACAGGGTAGTTACTCATGCACCATCTATGGAGAGCCATATCTCCTCAAGAATTGTACACTCCCCAGCACCCTTGAGCCTATTAAATGATCTTGGAGCAATTATCAGGAAAACTCTGGAAATGGGTGCCTGAGTAGAAGAGAGTTGCACCATTTTTGACCTGATGTCCGTTATTTTCCTTTCAACCACTATTTTAGGTTGCTCACTTCCATGTGTAGAGAAGAGTGGAGTGGTTTTTTGTTGGTGAGGAGCCTTAGATGGCTCGTTGATAGTTATGACCGTTTTTCTTTTCAAAAAAGGAGGAGAATGAGGAGAGGACTCCCCTGATTTGTATCCAATGTTACAACTTTTTTAGCCATATTTCTATCTATAAACTACAAAGCGCATTTATTTAAACATCAAATCAATGAAGGATAATTGGAATCAAAGTCGAATGAAAGGATATAAAAAAAATGTTCTAAGGTTCTCTTAATGGGAAGGCAGTCTGCCTAACAGGTTAGGCTAGCTCAGGTGAGCTCGCCAAAATAGGCTATACACAATTACAAAGAACTCAGGCAAAATAGACGGAGTCTACTTAAACTCGGTGATTTGCTGAATCGATTTCGGCGTGCTAAGAAAAATATGCGATAAGTTAAAGTTCAGAGTTCAAAATAATGGGCATAAAGGGTGATGTCCACTCCAAATGGGTGATACACCGAATGGGTTTCAGCGGACAAAGAAAATTCAGCCAAATGGAACATGGAAAGGTTGAATATTAAAGCAAGGAACGGGATCTAGGTCATGTTCATCAATTCTCTTAATTGCCTAGGTGAGCTAAGACAAGTTTGCCGAATCGGCAATGTGCAGTCCAATGCCTATTTTTCGACTTTAATCACAATACGCAACAATACCATGTTCCCAAACAACTTTATACTCTACGCACATCCTTTTCTACCCATGGGTACTCAATATTTTCCCTAAATATCACAAACTATTGCACAAATTTATGATTTTCCCTTAAGGAAGTAGTCACTATATCTATCATTGCGCAAAATCATGCAATCGGATCAATACTGGATAACCTAACTTCACCAAGACACAATTCAACCAACACCTAGGAAATATCAACACTCAATTTCAACAATTAACTAACATAATTGATTTTTGTAATTTTAAGCAGTATTTTAATATCTAACTTATGGGCACATCTCAATACCAACAATATTGCACTACCCAATAAAATCAACTAACATCATGAACTAAATGGCCTATAGACCATATAGAAAAGCACAATTTTAACCTCAAATATTAAAATAGAAATCAAACACCAACCTCAAAGAAAAGTCGACAGAAGAGAATGAGGTAGATTAGGGTTTGGGTTGACAAAGTACACAAGATAACGCACTACTAATACTCGCAAAACATACCAAAGAGCCACTCACACACTACAATATGACTTTGTATACTTAGGTAAGAAAAGAATCACAAAGATAGCGAAGGCTTTTCTTTTTGAATATGAAAAGACCCTTAGCCTTTTTATACCAAGCATGTTCGGTGGTCACTACAACCACTAGTGAGTGTATTCGGTGCATCACTAAATGGAGTTGAGGCTAGATTAAGAGCCTTAACGTGTACCAAACCTAAAGGTTGATTCGACAAACTAGGTTCAATCCACATAGTGTACTTTTTCAATTGCCATTTCAATCTCTGATCACCTAAATTGAAAATACACTTTTTCACATATTCTAGCTTAGAAGGGGACCAGAATTGAGTATTGACAATGCCTTCGGTGGATCACCATTGTCATTTTGGCATTACCTAATGTGTCCTTCACAACACTTTGACTTCATTTTAACTTGCACTCACAATACTCATTATTAAAAGAAATAAAAAAAAGGTAAACATTTGGGTTTCCTCCCAAGATGTGCGTTATTTAACATCGTGACACAACATAGTTCTTCTCATCATTTATTTTTTGGATTTGGGACGGTTTAACTAGGCAATGTTCCCTTTTGACTTGGATTATGATTGGTAGATATCTGGCACATTTGAGGCTCCAGTTGTTTGATAGACGCCAAATGTGAGGTCACTATTTGAGATAATTTCAGAACCCAAGGGTACACCCTAGATGCAACAAGGCGTATGAGACCCCGAAAGCCTCATACAGGCCCCTTAGCATATCATAACTTAAGAAAACAAAAATGAGCGGAGATTTATAACATCTTTCGTAACATCAATGATTAATAAAATGAAGCGGAAGTCTATTACACTTGTCTTAAACCATCAAAAACATGAATATCTTTGGGACACAGCCCATACAATAGTTCTCAACATCAAAACAAAGAAATAAAGACATGGTGGTCAACCCCTCGAATGCTATGAGGACTCGCCAAAACTTATCTTCTTGCTCTACTACGAACCTAGCTACGAGGATGGAAGTCAATATCTCTGGACCCTACATGTGATATGAATGTAGGAAAAATTATGCGTTAGTACAAACAGGTAGAAAATATGATGACGAGCATAAATCATCAACATAAACATGATGTAGGCATTTGTCGACATGAAACATATACCATAATCATAAGAGATGATGAACATAAGGCATATGCTATAGACCTAATAGACAATAACATAGTTATAGGCTTAATCAATGCATTTAGATCAACATAATATAAGAGAAACACTTCATAAATAACTAATGTGTAAGGACGCAATCAACTGACACTATTTTGGTTCAAGTGTCATACGATCGCGTGTAGTGATATAACCCAACCAAGGGTTGGGATCGTTCCCACAAGGAGTGGTTTTGAGAATTAATAGAAAAATAAAATCTAGTTCTAATTAGTCATAGCTATAAACATTATCTAAAATAAACATATTAAATCTAATGGGGTGATGAAAGCGTCAATTATCAATGGGGGTTTGTATTAATTAACAACTAAAAATAGGAAAAAAATATAAGGAAACGAGATATGGAGATGGGATTTTTGGGAAGCCATAGGAATACGGGATAAACTAGACTATCGGGCACATGCTTTTGATGGTAGATTGTTGAACATTTGTGACAAGGCTAGATTATAGTGTGGGTAAATTCTCTCTTGAGCAGCTTACCTCGAATCAACTCGGTTTCTCTCGAACACCGAGTTGCCGCATTAAGCACAACTTTCGCCTTAGCCCATTCATTCTCTCAAGCTGAATGTGTGAGAAAAGTACTAGGATTCACTCTCTCGAGTTGAACCCATGTCGACCCAATACCATCGGCTATTAATTTAGTAGTCTTAGCTATACTACCTATCTCTCGAGCAAGCAAAAAACACTAAGTTGATATCATATTTGCAACTACAATCCCATTAAGTTCATACACGACTACTAAACAAAATCACATTTAAGCAACAAATTAACCATCAACAAGCAAGACCCAATAGATAATCTAACCCATATTCACAAAACCACACCCCAAGAATTGGGGTTTTAGCTAGACATGTAAAGGACGTAAAAATCAATACTAATATCAGTTTCCATCAACTGGGTATGAAGAATTAAGTCTTAAAACATGTCAATAGTAAAGAATCTTAGAGACTCACGTCTAATTTCTTTGAGTTGAAACCTTTTGAATCTTCAAGGTCTTAGAGCAAATTCTCCAAAACCCTCTAAAACTTGGAGTTGAAAATATTCTAAATCAGAAAAATAATTGTCTATTACTTGATGCTAAGTTAACAATTTAAACAAGCATTTATAGTGTTTGAAAATTTGTGCTACAGCGGATCGCTCGGTGTAGTTACTCGGAATTGCCGATACATTCGTCTATCCGCCTTTTGGTCGATTTCATCGCCTTTTTGCTTTAGCCTTCAACATCTTCATGCTTTGAGTCGTTGGGAGATATATTACTACTTGGCATAACTACTCGGTGACACGCCGACTACTCCATTTTATCGCCAACTTGATCTTTCCCTTCAGGGCTCAGCACAGTGGAACAAAAGGCGATCTCCAGGCCGATCGGCAACTCGCCAACTAGGCTTGGTGATCTTTAGGCCGTCATTTCTTTGTTCTTTTTAGCCACTGTGTTCCTTCTTGCCAATAGTGTCCATGATTTGCCTCAAACTCCAAATACCTGAAACTTAAGGGTTTTCATAAGATATTGAGACAAAATATACATTTGAGGACATTAATTCTATCAAAATATAGCCCTAAATGAGTCTAATTTGTGGACTCATCAACACCCCCAACTTAAACTTTTGCTTTTCCACAAGTAAAACTCGACTTTAGCAGTTCAAAAAGGATGTCTCAAATAGTGTTACAGAAGACTCGATCATGAATGTACATAACAAGACTCAATTTACTCATGCAAGGATCAATTGTGTACCCAAAGATTCAAGTTGTGACACACCATTACCAAAGCTTCTCAAACTCGCAGTACTTGCTTCAAAGGCAAGCTCAAGCTCAACAAAAGTATTTGAATGCCCTCACACACAGAATGATTCCATATTCACACACAAAGGTTTAATCATTTAAAGCTTCGGAATCAAATGCAACGCTCACACTCAAAAACAAAAAAGAACACACTGCATGCTTTCACCCATAGGTTTGCCCGTATTTCCAATCAACATTTTGTTTCAGCTCACTCAAGATCAAAAAGGTCTTTTCAAGGATTGTAATGGGGCTGAGTGCAAAGGTATGGTAATTTAGGCTCAGTGACTTTCATCCTCATGAAATGTGGTGCTCATAACACTTTCTTCCCTCTTCCTTCATCATCTTCACTAGTGCTCATAAGTCATCCTATTATTAACTTTCCATGGATTGTTCGAGAAACCCATTTCTTTTGTATTTTATTCCACAACTTTTCTTTTTCATTCTTTTCTTCTCCTTTTCTTTTTTTTTTGTATGGAGGGGTTCCATTTTTCTCAACACCATGGGTTAAATGAGACTTTTCTTGCACTTCTTGACTTGCCTTTATTTTTTCACCACACCCCCAACTTAGGCTTTTGTCCTAAGTTGTCTATTCAATCAACCACAAATCAAGAGGATTATAAATAGTGGATTAAGAGAGGTCTAGTTTTCATCAAGTTTCTTCCAACGAAAGATAAGGCTCAAGGGGTGTTGAAAAGAGGTCCGCACACTCACAAGGTAGGTCACAAAAGAGATATATGTCAAATTGGCTCACACTCTTCAAAGATGCCTAAGATAATATCAAGAGATAGCATTACTTAGTCGACCGGACCAATGGGGCAAATTCTAGGTGTTGTCATCCATGGTTCTTAGTAAACTCATCACACAAGGCATCGACACTAAAGTCAAACAAGACTCCACACTTTCGCTAGTGTGTAACGTTCATTGCAAGAGAATCAATTTGATTATTGGCTAGTCACAACGAGATGCAAAGAGTTCACATCTTGTGTATGCGCCTTTATTTGGCCTTATCATAGCCGCACATCCATGTTCATTCGATTATGAGCACTATTAAAGTCATCGGTATTGATCGAAACCGAGACTCCAATTTGCCAACGAAAAGCCACATTGAAGTACATACAAGAGGTGGCAAAAATTTCGGAAGGGTCAAAATCATTTGCAATAAAAACAGGAGGAGCCACAAGCTCAAACGTCCACAAAAAAGCAGTATAAAATGACATTGAACGCATAACGACCCAAATGTATCAACAAAACATCAGACAATAATAGTCTTACACAAGGTAGGCCTCACCCTACCACAAATAAAAACATTTGTCCTCAAATGCAAATAACATTACATTCAGAATTTCAAATAAAGAAAGACAGAGAGGGGGGTAAAGAGGGGATCATGTCTACACAGTCACTCCGTCTGTCTGGGCATTATTGCCTGATGTCTCATCCTAATTGCGGGCATCAGTGCCCGAGGTCACCTTAGGGGGAACAGACGTGCCAGATTCACCAAGGTTTGTTGAGTGTGAGTCTGCCAGAAAGATATGCACCACTCTACAAGGTCCCCTGACCCATGAAGGAATATTAGCGTCCAGGGTAACGGTTTTCGTAGCAGAAGTGGGCTTCTTGGCCTAGACTTTCCCAGTAGTTGTGGGTAGTTTCGAAGCTTTTCCTTTCGACGTAACTGCATCCTCCTTTATCGCAATCCCCTTGGGCTTCTCTTGACCTGGCGTTATTTTTTTGGCAGCTTAAGATTTAGTCATGTCTATAAAGTCTTAAAGAGAAAATAGAAAAACTTATATAAAAGCAAAGCGGAACAAATGCAGACAAGCTCGCCAAACCAGATGGCGAATCACCAAATTTTTTAGGCGAGCTAGATCTATCTCGCCAAATAAATTAACTCTAAAACTACAACAAAAATGTGATAGGGGAACTACTTCGGTGGGTCGCCAACAGCTTTCGGTGAACAAGGATAGGTTCGCCGAAAGTTCTAGTGCACAGAAGCTAAGGGGCGCAAACAAAGGGCGAAAGACAAGACTTTGGGTGAGTCGTCGAATGCTTTTCACGACATCAAGCTTCTCGCCGAAAGTTACAGAATTAAACATTAAATAAAGCATGAAATCAATTGCGAGATGGGGACATTAGGTGAACCGCTGAGTGGCTCGGCGAGCTCGACCTGACTCGCCAAACTGCCCAACGGGCCTATTTTCAACCCAACTTCTCGAATCTAACCCCGTAACCCCCGGAAACAAAATCAAATCATGCACTACTTAAATTAAGGTAGGACCCATAACACCAAAACACAACCCTTCGAATTTCAATCCAGTTTAAGGCATATAATTATGGGAATTCAACAGTCACAACTACTCGGGTAAGATTATCAAATTAAATCTGGCATCTAATGATCTAAGCTTATTAGAGAGGCCCAACACACAACAACTCAATAAGATCAATTGCAAATGAGTATAATGTTTGATAAAATAAACTCGGGGCATAGAAAATTGACCTTTTGTGTTGACTGCGAGAAGATTGAAATGCTAGGCGGCAAAGCAATTCAATCCTGAGCACAAATCAGCATTAAAAAATACTCTAAAAATGTAAAAATATAAAAACTAACATGCAGGTGTGAGTTCGGGGAGATAAAAAGTGAGGGAAAGTGAATGAGGTTGAAACTTTTAAAACTTTGGTCTGAAAAACCGTCCAGTTTTTGCCCATTCGGCGACATTCGATGCATCTGCCAATCCACTCGCCCACGCACCAAATGGACACTTACCCCTCCGATTTCATCAGGAACTTCATTTTCTCGGGTGTTAGGACAGCGCTCTTAATCGTGGTCGCTAACTTGGTCGGTGATTTGCTAAATGGACATTTAGTTTGCCAAATATAATTTCGACACACTCTCCACAGTTTGGCCTGCACAATCAACACACCATTATTTCTAAAACAAAAACAAAGCATTTAAGACCTTGGGTTGCCTCCCAAGAAGCGCCTTAGTTAACTTCGTGGCCCGACGCAAGTCTTTCCTCACTCTCCATTTTTGGGGTTGGCCCTAGTGTTACCAGGTAACCCCTATAGCTCTTTCTAGTGGAGAAGAGGCAATGCATAACTCATGAGTGTCTTGATCAGCTGGATAGATCTAGAATGAGAGCCAATCATATGATTCAACACTTCAATATTCTCCTTCATCTCTTCCAGCACTCGATCTTGTTCGGTGATCTTTTGGAGAATGATTTGTAGTTTGTCCTCGACACTAATATTATTCTAGTCTCTAGACATTTTCATCTCATGAGGGGGTATGTACCTCCCTAGACTTTTGCACTGGTCTTCCACCTTTGATAATTTGGTGGCCAAATCATTCCGCCGAGTTACCAGTGCGGTTAATTTGAAGTCCCTCTCGACTTCTTGATTCATCTCAGCCAATTTGCTACCCTTTCCCTCAGCCATTCTCAGGGTCTCTGCCTACAACAACAAATCAAAGAAAATCAAAACTAAAAATAAAGTTAGTAAAATACGACTGACAAGGACAAAAGAATTTTACTAAACTAAGATTCTCAAATAACATCACTCCTCGGCAGCGGCGCCATATTAATGTTTAAGGACGTAATCAACTGACACTATTTCGGTTCAAGTGTCATACGATCACGTGTAGTGATATAACCCAACCAAGGGTTGGGATAGCTCCCACAATGAGTTGTTTTGAGAATTAATAGAAATAAAATCTAGTTCTAATTAGTCATAGCTATAAACATTATCGAATATAAACATATTAAATCTAATTGGGTGACGCAAGCGTCAATTATCAATGGGGGTTTGAATCAATTAACAAGTAAAAATAGGAAAAATATAAGGAAACGAGATATGGAGATGAGATTCTTGGGATGTGATAGGAATACGGGATAAACTAGACTATCGGGTACATGTTTTTGATGGTAGATTGTTGAACATTTGTGACTAGGCTAGACTATAGTGGGGGTAAATTCTCTCTCGAGGAACTTATTACGAATCAACTCGGTTTCTATCGAACACCGAGTTGCCGCATTAGGCACAGCCTCCGCATTAGTCCATTCACTCTCTTAAGCTGAATGTATGGGGAACAGACTAGGATTCACTCTGTCGAGCTGAACCCATGTCGACCCAATACCACCCAAAAACACTAAGATGAAATCGTATTTGCAACTACAATCCCATTAAGTTCATACACAACTACTAAACGAAATCACATTTAAGAAAAAAATAAACCATCAACAAGCAAGAGCCAACATATAATCTAACCCATATTCACAAAATCACACCCAAAGAATTGGGGTTTTAGCTAAACATGTAAAAGAGGTAAATATCAATATCAATATTAGTTTCCATCAACTGGGTATGAAGAATTAATTCTTAAAACACGTCAAGAGTGAAGAATCTTAGAGACCCATTTCCAATTTCTTAGAGTTGAAACCCTTTGAATCTTCAAGGTCTTAGAACAAACTATCCAAAACCCTCTAAAACTTGGAACTGAAAATATTATAGGTCAGAATACTAATTGCCTATCACTTGATTCTAAGTTAACAATTTTAACAAGTATTTATAGTGTTTGAAAATATGTGCTCCAGCGGATCACTCCGCGTAGTTAGTGGGGATCGTCGGTACACTCGGCTATCTACCTTTTGGTTGATTCCATCGCCTTTTTGCTTTAACCTTCAATATCTTCGCGCTTCGAGTCGTTGGGTGATATAGTACTGCCTTGTGGAACTACTCGACGACACGCCGACTGCTCCATTTCATCGCCAACTTGATCTTTTCCTTTAGGGCTCAGTACACTAGAACAAAAGGCGATCTCAAGGCTGATCGGCGACTCGACAACTGGGCTCGGTGATCTTTAGGCCTTCATTTCTTCGTTCTTTTCAGCCGCCTTGTTCCTTATTGGCAAGTAGTATCCATGCTTTGCCTCAAACTCCAAATACCTGAAACATAAGGGTTTCCTTAGATATTGAGACAAAAATATGCATTTGAGGAGACTAATTCTATCAAAATATAGCCCTAAATGAGTCCAATTTGTGGACTCATCAGTAACCTCAAAGCATTCTTGTGTAATGCATGGATAAGACCACATAAATCTCACCCATGCTAAGAAAATCTCCTTAGGCCATCATTCCAACACATGATCAGTCATTGTCATCTTTAACTTATCTTTTATAGATATGGGGATTCACCTCCAGTCATACATTCTAAGTAAGGCTATTCTAGTAACAACCCAAATATTTCATTCATCATGACATAATTCACATTGCTCTTGCTTTACTCTCAAGACATGGTGACTCATCTCTCTATGTCTACTATAAAGGATATTGGGTACTCACCTCTTTCCTTACATGTATAGTCATAGGTATTCTCCTCCATGACCACTTTAGGGAATCATAGGTATTCGCCTCCACATCATTTTACAAGGATCATAGGTATTCCCCTCCATGTCCAACTTGATATAATATAGGTATTCGCCTCCACATCATTTAATAAAGATCATAGGTATTTGCCTCCATTATCAACAATAAAGGCAAATGGGTGATCGCATCTTGCCTTTCTTCAGATAGTCACCTCACACTCCTTATCACATGAGATGGGTAATCACCTCATGTTTATCATCTCTTGTCTGCTAACATAGGAATAGGGGAACTCATCTCACATCCTTCTCATATGAATTTCTTGGGGAATCACCTCAAGCCTTATGTTTTTTCATAGTCCTTTCACTTAGATTGGTTCTATGTGACCAAGCCTTTCAACCTAGAACCATTCAATGTTGGAAAACCTTCCACATCAAGCTCCTTATATGTTCGTGAGAATAGTCCTTCAATCACCACAACAACAATATCATAATCATTAACACTTCACTCTCAAAAGTTCTCTCAAAGAATCTATATAGATATCATTAAAACATGCATAATCTCATAAATTAATAACATGAATCACGTGGGTAAATTCTTCCACGACAATCCAATCTACAATTCTCTCAAATCCCCAGTCATCATAGTTCATTATGCAATCTTTACTCTACAAGCTCTACAAATCATC
Organism: Solanum microdontum; assembly: GCA_036250385.1. NCBI lineage: Eukaryota > Viridiplantae > Streptophyta > Magnoliopsida > Solanales > Solanaceae > Solanum > Solanum microdontum. The sequence goes on from JAJONQ010031002.1 coordinate 18,725, forward strand.
ATTTATCATACATTCCTTAAGCTCAAGACAATCCTATTCTCAAAGGCTACAAGTCATACCTCATTACATATACTTGATCTGAAGCAATTCACATCTATATGATTTCATCTTAATCAATCTATTCATACTTCATCATATTACCCACACTCTCAAGCACTACTAATCATGATTCATTATACATGCATTAATGACATTCAATTCATGTCTATAAGCTTAATAATCAAGAGGTCGACAATATACTTCATCAATTCTAGAAGATTGCATCTAAATCCTCAATTTCCCCTTTCATGGCATAAAACCCAATTACATCAATCCTTGCAAAGGGTTAGGAATTGGTACATGTAAAATCATCTTAAAACATATAATTCCATCAACTCAATCATAAAAAACCATAATCCACTCAATTGGATCAATACCCATAACATTAGAAGAAACCCTAACTAGAAGTGGGGAATTCTTCTTCTAAATTGGAGAAAACATGGGGGCTTCATGGATGAAACGAATCCATGAATGAATAAGAATAATATCTTAATCACAAGTCCTACCAAGCTTGGAAGAATGTAGACTGGACTTGACCTAGCTCGAACCCTCTTCTTCTTCTTCAACTTTCTAAAGAGAGAATATTTGAGAGGATGAATTTTGGCGTTTTTGAAATAATGACTTAATTGGTGAGGTTAAAGGGTTAAAATAGCTTATATAGGTGTACAAAGTCTAAGCAAAATGACCAGCCCCAATACCCAATTAAAGAGGAATTTCCCAAAATGTCCTTAATTGGGTTGTCTAGTGCTAGGCACCACGGCAGGCTCCATGAGCCATGTTCTTCACCACTAGCCATGGTCCTTCCCGTGGTACGTCATCCATTGGCTAGGCCACCAAGTCTTGTCCTCCAATAGTCTAAGGCATCTTCACAGTCTTTACCACGAGTTGTGGTCTTTACGAGTGGCCGTGAAGTGGCTAGTGAAGATGAGCCTTCTTGGGCAACCTCAAGGTAGCTACTGCTTTAGTCACCACAGACCACTCCACGAGTCCTGGTCCTCACCACTGGCCATGGTGGTGGTCGTGAAGATGAGGCAGTGCTTGGCAAGTTTGGGGCAACCTTGGCCCATGTATTGGTCCTTGCCCCTTTGCCTTAGTTCTTGCCCCTTTTTCCTTGGATCTTGTTATCGTCATGCAGGCCTTAGTTGGTCTACTAGACTATGGGGTGTTACAATATATACCCCTTGGGGACAATCGTCCTCGAATGACGATCTTGATACCTCTTTAAAGGAAACGACTCTAGACTAGCAGCCTATCATGCATGCAACACATCTAAATGCACACAACCAAGGAGGAAAACATCAACTCCAAGCAAAGCATACTCAATGCATCATATGAAAGGTATGAACTACATCTAACAACCTATTATGCATGAAATCCATCATTAATCATGTCCAAGGAGGAACTTAAAACTCTGAGCTAGAAGCATGCTCAACACACTTTCATGGAGCCTATATACAATCTATACTCAAAACATGCTTCCAATGAGAAATCTCTCATCTCAAAGTTAAGGCATGTTAATCAATTCATCTCATGAAGTCTATAGGCAACTCATCTATGCACTACAACATGAGGGAATCAATCATTGAAACTCATTTTATTCCTAGACACAAGTATTCATGAACATGCATAACATAAGGAAATCATGGGAACATCTAAAACACACACGAGGTACAAATCATGAGGAACTCTTCATCTCAAGCTAAAGGAGGAGTAGAAGGAAAACGGATGAGGATGTCGGGACATCTCATTGGCCCTAGGCCTTCCAAGTTGCACCCTCAACTAAAAACCTCATTAAAATATCACTCCTTAGAACTTTCACGGGAGCAACTTCCTTGCTCTTCTATTTCCTAACTTTGCCAGTATAAAAATCTCATATGGACTTACAAAACGGGGACTAAACTTCCCAAACTCATTATACCATTAAAGGGTGAGAAATTCTAGTAAAACCAAATAATAAACATCAATGACACAAACTCATTATACCATTAAAGGGTGAGAAATTCTAGTAAAGCCAAATAATAAACATCAATAACACCCAATGACCTTGTTTTCTAAGCACATTATTTCCCCCTTGGGAGCAAGCTTACACGGACTTTCTAAGCACCATTTCTTTTAATTCTACTAAGGTCGGATCAAGAAATCACTAGACCTTCACATCAATCACCCAAGATGATTCTAAACTGAGGAACATACCCTAAATGCATAATGACCATATCGGGTTCTACCATCAATACACACAACACTAATTCAGCCCATTCATACTAAAGACAACATCAAGGTCTATCAAGCCAAATAAGACAAAGCTACACCGGGATCTAATAAAACATATAACACATACCGGTAGCCATATCTGAAGGATAGTCTTGTTCACCTCTGGCTTGGAGAGCATAGAACCTATTTGGAGCATTCACACCCGAACAAATTGGACCGAATTAAGGGTAGGATTTGGACCTACAACGACTATATTCTTAATTTCCAGCAACGGTAGGGAAATGCCTTATTTTGTGGCCCAACTCACCACATCCAAAACAAACATTAGATCCCTCTAAGCACTCACCCTCATGTCTTCTATCACACATATCACACCCTGACAATCGAACCCCTCTACCATCACCTTAAGACTTTGGGTTAGACACGTTTTATTGGTTGAACTTAGGAGTGTTTGAGGAACCTTGCCACGGAAACTTTTTTCTATATCTAAGGCGACCATGTCCACTAACCTTGCATGAGAGGGAGAATAATCCTTTATTCTATACCTTTTTTTCTCCCTAGACTCTTCCTTGAGTTTCCCGTCCTCAATTTGTTGAGTGTACACCATAAGACATGAGATATCCATATCATGGAAGAGCATTGCCATACGTCATTCTTTTTCTACTATGCCGGACACACCCGACATAAACCTAGTCATCATAGCCCTTGAGTCTTCCACCATATATGGAGCAAGCTTGGAGAGTTGGGTGAACTTTAGAGAATACTCCTTAACACTCATACTTCCTTGAAGAAGGTTAATGAACTCTTCAATCTTATCTTCCCTCAACTAAAGGGGAAAGAACCTATCAAAAAACACTAATTTAAACACTTCCCACTCTATGGGACCCGCTCCTACCAGCCTAGGCTCTTTCCATTGATCTTACCATATTTGTGAAAAATCCCTCAATTGGTAAGCAGCTAACTCCACCTTGTCCTCCAGAGTCACCCCATAATAACAAGTACCTTATAGATCTCTTCAAAAACTTGTAAGGATCCTCCTCCAATTTGGAGCCATATAGTTCCAGAGGGTTCATTCTCATAAAATCCCTCTATATTAATGAAGTTGTACCCACAACTGGGTTCATCGGGGCTACCACCTCTCTATTGGTTTGTGTCGTGGCTACCACCTCTTGAGCCAAAACTTGGAATGCCAACCCAAACTCCGCGTTAGTCACATTCTCACCTATAGGGTCAATTGGAGCTTGAGGAGGATCCTGGGCAGGAACTTCTCTCTCCCTATTGTCTTCCTCATTCTTTCTAGCTTTAGCCCTCCTAGTAGTCATATCCTGAAAACCATCGGGCATGGATTAGGAGAAAGACCTAATAAAGGCAAACTCTATGGAACGACTTAGAGAATTAACAATTTAATCTTCCTAAGAATCTACTAGCCTCTCAGCCAAAAATGTGGTGCGCTTCACATTTATGAACAAGACTCCACTTGACATGGTTTTGAAACATCCTAGAATAATTCTAAACCTTATGCTCTAAAAAACCAAGTTTGTCATGATCTAGGGATACCCCCTAGATGTAACAAGGTGTACAAGACCTCGAGAGGCCTCATACAAGCCCCTTAGCATATCAAAACATAAGATAATAGAAATGAGCAAAAATTTAAAACATTTTTCATAACATAAAAGTTTAATAAAATGAAGCAGAAGTCTATTACACTTGTCTCAAACCATCTAAAACGTGAATATGTTTAGGACATAGCCCATACAATAGTTCTCAACATTAAAAGAAAAAAATAAGGACATGGTGGTCAAGCCCTCAAATGCTATGAGGACTCAGCAAAACTTCTCTTCTTGCTCTACTATGAACCAAGCCACGAGGATGGAAGTCAATATCGATGGAACCTACATTTGATAAGAATGTAGGCAAAAGTATGTGTTAGGACAAAGATGTACTAAATATGATGAATATCATAAATTATCAGCATAAACATAATGTAGGCATTAGTCAACATAAGATATGTACCATAATCATATAAAATAATCAACATAAGGCATAGTCTTAAAAAATAAGAGACAATAACATAGTCATAGTCACAATCAATGCATTTAGATCAACATAATATAAAACAAACACTTCATAAGTAACCTCAAAGCATGCATGTGCAATGCGTGGATAATACCCCATAATTCCCACCCATCCTGAGAAAACCTTCTTAGGCCCTCATTGAAAGACATCATCAATCATTCTCATATTTAACATATCTTTATAGACATAGGGATTCACCTCTAGTCATACATTCTCAAGGAAGGCCATTCTAGCAACAATCCAAATATTTCATTCATTATGAGATAATTCACATTACTCTTGCTTTACTCTCAAGACATGGGGAATCATCTCTCTATTTCTATTATAAAGGCTAATGGGTACTCACCTCTTATCTTACTTGTATAGACGTAGGTATTCGCCTCCCTGACCACTTTAGGGAATTATAGGTTTTCGTCTCCATTCCCCACCATTGTATGATATAGATATTCGCCTGATCATCATTTTACAAGGATCATAGGTATCCGCCTACATGTCCAACTTGATATGAAATAGGTATTCGCCTCCACATCGTTTAATAAGGATCATAGGTATTCGCCTTCATGATCAACAATAATGGCTAATGGGTAATCACCTTTTGCCTTGCTTTAGGAGTTATAGATTAAGGGTAGTCACCTCACAATCCTTATCAGATGACATGGGTAATCACCTCATGTTTATCATCTCTTGTTTACTAACTTAGGAATAGGGGAACTCACCTCACATCATTGTCATATGAAGGTCTTGTAGAATCACCTCAAGCCTTATATTTTTTTATAATCCTTTCACTTAGATTCATTCTAGGTGAGCAAGCCTTTCAACCTAGAATCATTTTATGTGAGACAACCTTTCAAATCAAGTTCCTTATGTGTTCATGAGAATAGCCTTTCAATCAACACAATAACAATATTATAATCATTAACACTTAAGTCTCAAAGTTCTCTTAAAGAATCTAAATAGATATCATTAAAACATGCATAATATCATACATTCATAACATGGATCATGTGGTTAAATCCTTCCACAACAATCCTACCTACAATTCAACATTTATAATGCATGATTTACTCTCAAAGCCCTAATCATCATAGTTCATCATGCAAGCTTTACTCTACAGGATCTACAAATCATCATTTATCATACATGCCTTAATATAAAGACAATCCTATTCTAAAAGACTACAAGTCATACCTTATTACATATACTTAATACTAAGTAATTCACATCTATATGCTTTCATCTTAAGCAATCGATTCCTACTTCATCATATTGCCCCTACTCTCAAGCACTAGTAATCATGATTAATCTTACATGCATTAATCACATTCAATTCATGTATATATGCTCAACTATCAAGATGTCTACAATCTACTTCATTAGTTCTAGAAGATTTCATCTAGATCCTCAATTTTCCCATTCATGGCATAAAACCCAATTACATCAATTTCAACTTCCTAGCAAAGGGTTAGGCAGGGGTACATGTAAAATAATCTTAAAACACATAATTCCATCAACTAAATCATAAATAACCGTAATAAACTCATTTGGATCAATACCCATAACATTAGAAGAAACCCTAACTAGAATTGGGGAATTCTTCTTCTAAATTAGGAATAGATTGGGGGCTTCATGGATGAAAGAAATCCATGAATGAATAAGTCATCATACCTTTAGTACAAAGCCTACCAAACTTGGAAGAATGGAGACTTGACTATACCTAGCTTTAACTCTCTTATTCTTCTTCAACTTTCTAGAGAGAGAATATTTGAGAGAATAAATTTTGGGATTCTTTTGGGGTTTCGGAAATAATAACTTAATTAGTGAGGTTAAAGGGTTAAAATATCTTATATAGGTGTACAAAGTCTAAGCTAAACGACCTCACCCAATACCCACTTAAAGAGAAATTACCTAAAATGCCCTTAATTGGGCAGCCTAGTGCCAGGCACCATGGCAGGCTCCACAAGCCATGGTCCTCACCACTGGTCATGGTCCTGCCCGTGGTCCTTGTTCTAGTGGCTAGGCAACCAAATCTTGGCCTCCAAAAGTCTAAGGCATCTTCACTGGCTTTTCCATGATTCGTGGTGTTCACCATTGGCTGTGAAGTGGCTTGTGAAGATGCGCCTTCTTGGGTAGAGTCAAGGTAGCTCCTGCCTTAGTCATCACAGACGACTCCACGAGCCGTGGTCCTTATCACTGGCCGTGGTTGTGGTCGTGAAAATGAGGTAGTGCTTGGCAAGTTTAGGGTAGTCTTGGTCCTTGCCCCTTGGTCTTAGCACTTTCCCCTTTTTCCTTGGATCTTGTTACCCTCATGCTTAGCCCTAGTTGGACTACTAGACTCCGGGTATTTTACAAATAACGTGGAGATTTCATTTTTCAATTCCTTCACCAACTTTTTGTATCCTTAAACCTTGTCGAAGATCATTGTATTAATTTCGTTGATTTGGTTTTGCTTCCACACAAGTTGGCTCCTCTGTATGGGGAGGAATATATCTATTCTTATCAACCTCCCTATCCCTCCAATTTTGACCTCTCCAATATTTGTAACCATTATTTGATTCCTTATTCTAACCTTGGATCCCACCTTGTCTTTGGTAGTTTGGGTGAGAACCCATCATTTTGTTCCCCAAATATTGAACTTCTTCATTTTATAATTTCTCAAATTTAGCATCCTCTAGACACTTCCCACTCCATGTTCCAACCGCACTCACTAATTTCAATCAACCTCCCATTACATGAGTGGAAAACAAATAGATGTGACTCATCATTTTGGCCATTTTTTCATCTCGCTCATACTCTTTCTCAATTTGTTCCGTACTCATGGTAAGTTGCAAGGAAGTCACTTGGTCCTCTCTAATATGCCATGCTCGGTTCACTTTGGTCATATCATCAAGCAACAACGATGCTACCTCATATGGTTGTTGCATCATCCCACCTTGGACAAGTTGGTCAACTACATGTTTGTTGATTACATCGAAGCTACAATAGAAGTATTGCAGTAGCAAAAGGTCCAGAAAAACATGTGTTGGACATTGCCAAAGTAATTTCTGGAACTGCAACCATGTCTCATGTATAGTTTCACCTCCAATCCTTTTGAAATATTTGATTTTGTTCCCAAGTTTAACCAATTTTAAGGGGGAAAGAATCTATCAAAGAAGACTTCAGTAAACTACTCATAAGGAGTAATAGAATCATTTAGAAATTCCACCAACCACCTAGTAGCTTCACCCCTCAAAGAGAACGGGAATAACCTCAACCTTATAGACACTTCTGATATGTTTTTGAACAGAAACAGCCCACACATATCTACAAAATTCCTAAAGAGTTTGCGAGAATCTTCATGAGCTAAACCCTCAAACATTCTTTTTAGTTGGAGCAATTGTAGCATTGTTCCTGTTACTTGAAAATTGTCCTTCCAAATATGAGAGATAACTAGATGCCTTCCATGGTTTGAATAATGTTCATGTTCATATCATTCAAATCATCCATATTTTCAGTTTGACAGTATTAACTATTGTTGTAACTAACTTGGTTACTCATATTTGTAAGCTTGCAAATCATCAACCAGCAACACCAAGCAACAATTTCACTACAACTAAGAAAATTTATAAACTAATTTATCAAATGAAATTCTCAACCATCATTCCCCTGCAGCGGCACAAATTTTTATAATGCTCAAGCTACTCTCTTAAACCAATCCAAAGAGTAAGCGATCTTCAATAAAAATACCAAACTAATAGTCGGAGTTGAATTCCAAAGAAAATGATATAGTGCGTATAATTTTATCAAGAAATTTGTAATTTAAATACATTTATTTGTAGTATTGAGAGCAAGTGGATTGATGATTTCATAAAATTTACTAAAAGAGTTTGGCTATCAATAATCTCAATGAAACTAAAATTTCGAATAAGAAACAAGTAATCTAGGGGTGGGATATTGGAAATCGATATCACGTAGGGGTAATTGCTTTGCTATATAGTGATGAACATTCATCGATAGATTTGGTCATCTTTAATTACACTAATCTTCATTCGATCTTTTAGTATTAGTTCATAGAATCTCTTTACGGTCTCCTATATGCTAATGAAGCAAATACCTTAAGCTAGTCTCTCTTTCGATGGAGAAATAGGACAAATAGATCTGACCCATAATATCTATATTCAGGAAAATTACAAACATCAAACCTAAGTTGCATGTATCGAACTAATTGCCCAATCCAATTAATCTATTTTGAGCATCAATCGGAGATCAGAAGTAGGAATTATGTTTGCAACCTTAACCCATAAATTAACCCCATTACAACTAGCCAAAATCCATGTATGAAGAGCAATAAAAAAAGAGCATAACATAATACCCACTACATTAAATCAACACCCAACCCAATAATTGCACACCTAGACTCTGTGGTTTTAGCTACCCATCAACAAGTGTAAAGAAATTATACCTTGAATGAAAGCAACCATAGGTAACATTTAATTAAGCAACAACAAGCAATATCCGCTTAGATTTCAACTTCAAGTTTTAAATTTCAAGAGCAAAGTTTAAAAACCCAAAAACTACAAAGGTTTTCTTCACAGAATGAAAGTATTTCTCTCTCTAACAACTTTCTTACTTCTGGAAAATTTTACTTCTTGAAAAACATACTTTTTTCTCTCCTATGGGCTATTTATAATTTCCACACAGTCTAGCCCAAAATTCATTATGTGACTCATCGGGTGAAGTTAGTAGGGCTCACCAATCATATTATGTGAACCACCAACTGATCTTCAGCTTACCTTTCTCTTGCTTTATGTTTAAGGTGTTTAAACCTCAGTCGTCGAGCTCGTTTGAGTCTCGATCATACATTTGACATATTAGCGAGTGGCACATTTGTTCATATTTCTAACATTCAATTTTTCTCTAATTTGTATCACCTTCAGCGATGGTCACCTTATTCAGATCCTTCAACCTTATTGACAATCCTTGTGAGCATTTCTTCAGTTCGCTTTCCTTCTAGACTAGCTAGTACTTTGGATTGTAGATGATCATGGGAACGACATACGTATTCTTGTCGTCAGCCCTATCTTTCTGATCTTTCCAATCGTTATCTCACTGCTTGTTCCAACTTTCATTCCCACCTTGTTTTTAATAATTTTGTTCAGAACCTATCACGATCCGAGCCTACACCCTAGACGTTGCCGGCACTCGAGAACCATTGCTGGTCCCCAAGCGAACCCTCATCCTGGCCGACTACAAGCGGAACACTAACTCAAGCATACAAAAACTTAAAAATTGAATAAAAATCATGAAACTTAAACACAAGCTTTAACTCAAAAGAAAACTCTGAATATAAAAATAATATTCAACTCGCCATAAAATAGGCAACTTAAGTGTTTCAAAATATTTAATAAAATGAATAATACAGACTTCTCAACTATACTAACTATCTATGAAGCCTCTAACTGATAAATATGGAAGTCGGGACAAGATCCAGGACATTCTGACTGAACTGAAAAGTAAATGAAATCCTCCGGAAACAAGGAGGCTCACCATAGCTAACTCGAACTCCCGGATGTATCAACGAATCTCTTGTTGATGATCTTGAACACTTGTGTCTGCATCAGGAAAAGATGTAGGCCAAAAGGCTCAGTACATGCAATGTATGAGCATACAAGAGGAATTCTAAAGCATAAACATAAGCTTGAAACTATATAAAAAGGAAACATACTTACCTCTTCTCAAACTTACTCAACTCAAGGAATACTCAAGGATATTCAAAACTACTCAAACTTACTCAACTAAGAAGTACTCAAGGATAAGATACTCGACTTCAAAGATATGATACTCGACTCAAAGATATGATACCGTACATGAAATACACAACTCTGGATACTCAACTCATGAATACTTAACTAAACTCATTTCATTATAATGCAGTTTAGAACAAGTGCATTATAAAGAAATAGAAAAATGTTTAAAACATGATGTCAACTCATAATCATAAATTCATAAAAGACATACCATGCTTCCTCTCAAAGTCTACTTGTGCAATGCATGAATGAAGTCACATACCTCCATTCGTACGAAGTAGAACCCCTTGAGGAACCATGCAATTACTGTTGTGGGAGTTTCTTTAACCGACAACCATCACTTAAGAGCTATAGTAATGACACATCGATCTACCTCATGCTGCCAGCGCCTCCTATACCCGGCCAAAGGTATAGGACCTGAACTACTAAGTGGATCCACTAGTCTACTCAAAAAGGATTCATCTAAAAAGTATGACCCTTTTCTACCCATGATGGCTAGATGGTGTATGGGGGCTGATAGTTGTATGAACTCTTTCCCATATCGGTGCTCAATACTACACTCAAAATATACTAACTCTTTATGGTTTGAAAACATATTCTTTCGGTGGTTTGAGATTAGTGCTAAAAAACTTATCTCAAAGGCTATCTTGGAAATCAAGGTTTTCCTTTCTTGTTCAAAACTCTTTTGGAAATCTCGGTTTCCTCTCATCTTAAATGCGAAAACATTTACTCTTGGAAATACTTAGTTCCCATATATCATTTTAAAAAAAATGAACTTTATTCTTACTCTTTAATCAACTTTAAAGCTTAAGACTTGAAACAAAGTTTAAACATTTGTAAAAGACTTCTTAAAATATAGTTTATGCCAAATTATGGACTAGAACGACTCAATGCAAGGTTTTCATGTAATAGTCCCATTATTAGAAATATAATCTCAAAGGGGATTAGGAACTCAATACTCAAGACTTAGAACTTTAAGATACCACTCCTCTCAAAGGTACTCAACTAATGGAGTTCATGCGGAAGTTATGGGCATGAACGACTCGAGTCGAGGGTCTACTTTCTCATAACCCAGTTCAAATCGATAGTTGATCTCAAAGGATTCACAATTGAACTCAAAGCTTTGCTTGAACTCTACTCTTAACTTTCTCTTGAATGTAAATTATGAATTCAAGAGTTATGGTTCATGATATGAAGGATCTCGTGATGAAAAAGTAGACTCGTGAATACATTTTCCTCACTATCATGCTCACTTACTCGAGTCTTGGAACAAGTTACTAGAAGTCGTACAAGACTCCACAAAAGGACTCAAAGGGACTTTCTTAGAATGTTCAAAAGAATTTTCAAAACTTAACTCTCAACTAAACCTTGATTTTTGAATTTGAATTATGAATTCAATGTTATGATCATATTAGGAATGATTTTAGGTCTTTAGAAGTAGCTTAGAGTATTTATAATCGAAAGGGAGTAAAGGTGCAATTTAAATGAATTCAAACAGAGCAACCATAGACAAACTGGATGGGGCAGGCGACCCTGAGTGGCACAGGGTACCAGACCCTAAACTTCAGAGGAGGGTTTGGGGCGCTCTGGAGGCCCCAACCCAGAAAACTCAATGAAATTCTTTGCTCGTTTTCCCAACCTAACTTGCCTAGAATCGAACGGTTTCTTCCCCAATCACTTAGAATCAATTACTTAAAATAAGTACACTCAAATCTACTCAATACAGCCGTTAAAACACTCACTTTGATCTCAAGAAATCATCGAAAACCCAACACAACAAGATTTAGAAAGAACTCCAAGTACACCTATCAATAACTTAAATACTTCAACTTTTTGAGAATGAAACTTCGCTGAAAATAATATGTTTGACGTGTGGGTGACCAAACCCAGCACTATGGAAGCTTACATACCTCTTAGGAATTAAACCCATGGCGAAAATCCGCAATAAGACGCAAGAATCTCGACGAACACTTGATCCTCTCCTCTTTTCTCATATTTTCTCTTCTTCAACTGTCAACTAAAACCCTAGGCATATTTTAGGATTATAAAATTGAACCTAATAGGATTAGACCCTTAAAAATATTACTAAAAATGAATTAAATCAGATTGGGTAAAGGAAAGACCAAAATACCCCTTACTATTTTCAGCTAACTTTCCTTAACTGGACAGCCGAACTTCAAAAGACCACTACAGAAAAATCAACTTTTACCGACAGATGAAATTCACCACTAATCTCAGATATTCTGTCGCTAAATAGGATTAGCGATGGATTATTGACTATGTTCATAATCTCTTAGTGACTAAAAATGTGTTCCGTCACAAATTTAGCGATGGCCTAATCCGTCGTTAAATTTATAAATTTGTTGCTAATTTCACAATTCATTCCATCATTTTTAATAAATTTGTGACAGATTTTTCGTCGCTAATCCGTCGCAACATATTTCGTCGTTTGAGACAGCATATTTGGCGCAAAATAAGTTCATCGCGGGTCCGTCACCATATTTGTTGCTAAATTTTTTCTTGTAAATTTGATTTATTTTGTTTTCAATATGTTGCTGATATATTTCAAATTAAATTGCTAAATACCCCAAAAATAATAAACATATAAAATAATATCATAGATGGTTCAAAATATATAGAATATCGAAATCTCATAATTTCGATTCAAAACATCCAAAACTATTATCAATTGTTCTTAAAAGAACCTACATTCATCAAATATTGTTTCTGCAAAATTTGTACTTTCCAAAAAAGTTGACAATATAACAAAAAGGGATACGTTTGTCACGTGAAACTCATTAAGGATCAACCTCATCCTCATTAGTAGTAGATGAAGGAGGCACTAAGGGTGTCACTGTTGATGGGTTGTCAATGGGAGTACTCCCTTCTTGTACCCTCCCCATAACAACGGGAAGAAAGTGATTAGTCAGTGCAGGAAGCATTTGCTTTACAAACTCATCCATATTTGTTATCGGTGTTGATTGAGAAATTTAAGGAAGTATTGATGATGAGGCAGAAAGTTTCTGCCCATAGTAACTTTTTGCTTCAGAACCAAGACTGTATATTCTAATCTTCTTTTCTCCCCCCACAACTTGATCAAAATCCTTCACATTGATCAATATCAGCTTGAAACACTATTTTTTCCCACAATATTTCTTCATATTTTTCCTGTAATAAGTAGAGGTAAAATGAAAGAATTAAAGATTGGGAATAATATATATTTTGAAGGCAAATACAAAAACATGCATAACCTTTTAAGCATTAGCATTAATGTACAAATTGGTCCTTCAAATTTCAAGCTATGAAATTTAACAAACTATGGGATCTAATATATTTCAATTGGATCAAGTGAGCAATTTGTGAGAGATCATGAGGGCACTTATTTGCTAATTATGGCAACAACTAGACAGATGAAGAACAAACCATCTATAAAAAGATCCTAATAGCCAACTTAGGACAAAAGCCTAAGTTGGGGGTTGATGAGTCCACAAATTGGACACATCTAGGGCTATATTTTAATAGAAATTATGTCATCAAATACTTATGTCATCTCAATATATGATGAAAACCCTTAAGTTTCAGGCATTTGAGGTTTAAGAGAAAGCATGTACATGATCGAGCAAAAAGGATCAAAAAGAAGCTGAAAGAACGAACAAATGAAGATTTGTGATACGCCGAACACATTTGGCGATTCACCAATAGATCACATTTTCGCCTTTTGTTCCAGTGTGTTGATCCCTGAAGGAAAGGAGTAAATCGGCGATGAAAAGGACCAATTGACGTATCGCTGAGAGACTCCACCAAGTAGTGTTACATCACCCAATGATCTAAGACATAAAGATGTTGATGGCAACTGATGAAAGGCGATGAAGTAGACAAAAGGGCGGATCACCAAGTGCATCGGCGATCACGACTAACGTCGTCGAAAGATTCTTCAGAGCACATTTTGTGGACACTATAAATACTAGGTTAGTTTTTATTCCTAGTGGGGAATTTTACCCTAATTTATGTAGTTTTTAGATTCTTAATTTGGAGATATTCTCTATAAATTTTGTGGAGGGTTTTGAAGAACTTGAATCTTCCAAGGGTTTCGTCTTCAAGGCATTGGACTTGGGTCACTTGGATTCTTCACTTTTGGCTTGTTTTAAGATTAAATCTTGCATATCCATTGATGGAAACTGATATTGGTACACGTCTTTATCTCTTTTACACATGTAGCTTAAACGCAATTCTTGGGGTGTGATTTTATGAATATGGTTTAGATTAGTTGTTGGGTGTTGCCTGCTGATAGTCCATTTGTAGTTTAAATTTAATTTTGTTTAGTGGTTGTGGATGAACTTATTGAGGTTGTAGTTGCAAATATAATCTCATATATGTGTTTTTGGCTTGCTCGAGAGAGAGGTCGAAGACTAAAACCACTAAATTGATGGCCAGTGCGAGTGGGTCGACATGAGGTTCAGCTCGAGAGAGCGAACCCTAGTCCCATATCCATACTCTAGAGAGTGAGTAGGTTAAGGCGTATGCTGGTCTTCATGCGGCAAGTGGGTGTCCGAGAGGAACACATTTGAAACGGGGTAAATTGCTCGAGAAAGAGCGTATCCCCTTTAAAGTCTAGCCTAGTCAAAATTATTTTATGGATCTTCTATCAAAATCATGTACCCAAGGATTTAGTCTATCCCGTATTCCTATCACTTCCCAAGAATCCCGTCTCCATACTTGTATTTTTCCTTATTTTCACTGTTTTAGTTGTTTCTTGCTTATACACCCCATTTGATACTTGACGCTTGCAACACCCGCTTTATTTTGCTATGTTTCATTCGCCTAAAACATTAACTATGATTAACTTTAACAATTTCGCACTTAACCACTAACTTTAACGCCCACTTTTTTGGGACGATCCCAACCCTTGGTTGGGTTATTATACTATTGCACGATCGTAGACACTTGCATAGGAAGTTGTGTCCTTGATTACGCAAACATCAGGGTTCTGGTGAAAAGTGAAGGCAAATAAAGAAGTGCAAAAAGGTCTCCCTTGATCCATGGTTTTGAGAATGACAGAACCCCTACATACTAAAAAAAAGAGAGAAAAGAAACATAAAAATAAAAAAACATTGAAAAAGGTTGAGAAATAAAGTGTGAAAGTTGCAAAAGAAATGGGGTGTCCGAAGTTCCATGGATAATGAATAATAGGATGAGTTTTGAGCATGAATGAAAATGATGAAGAAAAGGGAAGAAAGTGTTGGTCATATCACATTTAATGAGGAAAGCAGCCACTGAGCCTAAATAACCATACCTTTACACTTAGCCCCGTTACAAGCCTTGAAAAGACATTTTTTATCTTGAGTGAGCTTAAACAATTGTTGGTTAGAAAATAAGGACAAACCTATGGGTGAAGTCATGCATGTGTTAATCTTTGTGAGTGTGAGTCTTGTATAGCAGTTTAAGTTGGGGGTGTTGATGAGTCCGAGATTCGGACTCACTTAGGGTTTTATTTACAATAATTTAGAGTCCTCAAATGCTTATTTTATGCCAATAACTGAGGAAAAACACTTGATCTCCAGGTATATGGACTGAGGAACAAAGCATTGACACTAATTTTAAAAAATAAACGAAGCGAACTAAAAGAACAAAGAAAAGAGAGCCTGGTGATCGCCAAGTCCACTTGGCGATCCATCGAATGGCTATTTGACAACCTTAGGTTCCAGTGTGCCAAGCCTTGAAGGAGAAAACCAAGTTGGCGAGAGAAAGGAGCAGTTGGTGAGTCGTCGAGTGGTTCTGTGATGCATTGTTGGATCGCCCAAAGTTACAGAACTTGAGGATAGTGAAGGCCAAAGTAGAAAGGCTATGTAACTAACCAAACGGTGGAAGACCGAACTGATCGGCATGCCTGACTTACTGCGCTGAATGGTCATTCACAACATATTTTTGGTGACGATATATATATATATTTTCAAACATTAATTTTAGTAATAGATTTTAAGTGATGTTAGAAGCTTTCATGGGTTGGGTAGTTTTTATAGGCGGTTTGTCAAAGGTTTTAGTACCATATCTTCCCCTTTGACCGAGGCCATCCGAAAGGATAAACCTTTTAAGTGGGGAGAGAAACAAGCCAAAGCTTTCGAGGCTTTAAAATTCATGCTTTGTTCCACTCCTTTATTGCATTTACCTGATTTTGATAAAATGTTTGAAGTGGAATGTGATGATAGTAAAGTAGGTATTGGAACCATCTTAATTCAAGACCAAAAGCCCATTGCTTATTTTAGTGAAAAGCTAAAAGGTGATACTTTGAATTATTCCAGTTATGATCTTGAATTGTATGGCTTGATTAGGGCTTTGGGTAATTTACAACACTACGTGTGGCCCAACGAATTTGTCATTAGGACTGACCATGACTCCCTAAAACATATTTGGGCCCAAGGAAAGTTGAACAAGAGGCACGCCAAATAGATTGAATTCCTTCAAAGTTTCCCTTATGTAATCCAATACAAAAAGGGAAAGGAAAATGTGGTGGACGATGCCTTGTCTAGAAAACATGTGTTGATAAATACTCTTTCTTCTAAATTGATTGGTTTGAATGCCTGAAGACATTGTATCCCAAGGATCCCGTGATTGCTCAAATCATCAAAGATTGTGAGAAAAGGGAGAGGGAAAGGTGGATGAGGGATAGTTCTTCTACTCCCTATTACAACTTTGATGGTTTCTTGTGCAAAGGCAAGAGACTTTGTGGGCCTATGAGCTCTTGGAGAGAACTATTTGTGAGGGAGGCACACAATGTGGGGTTTGATGGGACATTTTTGTATTGACAAAACTAGGGGAATACTTGAGGAGCAATTCTATTGTCCTAAAATGCATAAGGATTTTGTTCGAATTTGTGGTCACTATGTTGAATGTCGATTTGCTAAGTCACGCCTCCTTCCCCATGGATTATACACTCCCCTCCCCAGCTCTCAAAGACCTTTGCCTGATATTTCAATGGACTTTGTTTTGGGTTTGCCAAGGACCAAAAGAGGTAGAGATAGCATCTTTGTTCTTATTGATCGATTTTCAAAGATGGCTCATTTCATTCCATGTCATAAATGTGATGATTCTTCCAATGTATCATCTTTGTTTGTTGAGCATGTAGTTAAATTGCCTGGAATTCCTCAAACCATTGTAAGTTATAGGGATCCAAAATACCTTAGTCACTTTTTGAAGGAACTGTGAGGTAGACTTGGTACTAAGTTTATGTTCTCAACTTCTTGTCACCCACAAACTGATGGTCAAACTAAAGTTGTGAATAGGATCTTGGGTTCTATGCTTCTTGTCGTCTTGCATGGAAAGTTTGCCTCATGGGAGGAACATTTGCCTTCAGTTGAATTTGCTTATAATCGAGTCATTCATAGTACTATTCGCATGACTCCATTTGAAGTGGTTTATGGTTTTAACCCCCTGAGATACCGTGAGTTTACAGTCTTTTTAATACATTTCACTTAAAAGTTGTGTGTGTCTAGGGCCATTTTGTATTGGTTTTTATGTATTTTTCTCATGTTTGTAGGAAATATGTTCAGACGTGGAAACCGAGAGACGCAACTGAAGGATGTGCAGAAAAGGGCATCTACAGAGGTGATCCACGGACTATAGGTCCATTCACGCTCCGTAGATGGGTGTTATAGATAGGCAGGCAAGGCTTGGAGGAAAATCAGGGAATTCTTCACCAAGTGTGGAACCACGGTTGCAATCGACGGACCGTACAGCTGATCCGTCAAATGATTCAGAGAGGGGTTCCAATACCTGATAGAAGATTCTAAGTATGGAGCTACGGAGAAGGATCCACGGACCGTAGATCAATCCACGGTCCATACTGGTGCTCCGTCGTTTGGTTCAGAGATGTGAAGATTTTGAAGTTAGAAATTTGGCCAAGTCCCGAGTCACGGAAGGGACCTACGGACCATAGATCAATCCATGGTCCGTAGGTCAGTATCGTCGATGAAAACCGTGTCCTAAAACATTATTTCCTTATTTCATTTCGTTTTTAGTTAGGACTTATTTTTCTATATATAAGGCATGTAAACCTCATTTTTGGGGGTTAGACTTCATTACTTTTATTATAGTTTTTGGCTTTGGCGATTAATTTGCAACTTTAGCGATTCTTAATTTCCTAAGCACGTTTTGGTGATTTTTACTTTGAAATTCAAGTTGAAATTATGGGATTATTCTACTCTACTACGTAAGTTCATGATTTATTCTTTAAACATTATGAATTGTTTTCTTGCTAACATGGGTAACTAAATCCACAACTAGGGTTGTGGGAACCATGAGCGATTACCGAAGTATGAATAGTAACTAAATAATTCCCAAATAGTGTATTGCATGCATTGATAATTCTTTCGTCTAGAAGTCTTTTTAACGGTAAGTAACATTAGAACTCGCCTTGTTGCTACTTGTTGGACCAAGGAGGTAGTTAATAAGAAAAGAATTATCAACATAGATTTAGTGTAATACTATCTAATAGAATTAATGTCGATTGGTGCGAGGGTGAAAACTAAACCATACATCGATGTGAATATGAGTTAATGGCAAGGGTTATTAAATTATACACACGTAACCGGACCAAGGTGTGGGGTGAAATTCTCTAGATGCCGGACTAAGGATTTAGAGATACATAACTTATCGGTTTGTATGTAATACACTAGGAAGGGATCGCTATTACTAAGATTATGGAGTTATGAGCTTACGGGGAACACATACGCCCTAGTTTCCTTCTTAATTTGATAACAACAAAAGTTTGAATCTTGCTTATTAATTACTTTAATAATTTCCAAAATTTGTTACACAAACCCCCCCCCCCACTTTTTACTTATTTGTCTCGGAAATACATTGGCTAAACGAATATAATCGTTATTGAACTTAAGTCTAAACCATATTCCTCATAGGATCGATCCTAACCTATAAGTTGGGTTCTTTACGTGATAGCGATCACTTATGCTTCTGAAAAGGTGTAATTTGAGCGTATCAAATTTTGGCGACGCTATCGGGGAATAAGGCTTTTAGATTAAATTTAATTGCATTATTTAACTTTAGTTAAATATTCCTAATATTACTTTTTCTTGTGTTATTGTCTCTCTCAGGGTCTTACTCTAGTGTATGGCAAGTACACGGAGCCAAGGCGAACCACTTACTCCCTACGATCCCGAACTGAATAGAAATTTACGAAGAATAAATAATCAAGGAGATCCGATTAACCCTATCGGGGGAGAGTTAGGTGAAGGTGTAGGATTGGAACTTTTGAGGGTAATTGATGCGAATAATCAGGCTCGAGTTGAGAATAGATTGGGAGATACATTGAGGGCACAGGAACCACAAGGACCACGTCTGTATGAAAATTTCAGGATCAACCTTAATATTGTCGATTCTGATGGATCTCTTGTCCTACAGCCTCTACCTCAGGGGCATACATTTGTGGTGACTAGTAGCTTGATGCAGATGCTTACAGTGAGGGGCTTGTTTGTGG
>JAJONQ010031003.1:0-12498 GCA_036250385.1 Solanum microdontum
ACAAATAATATTCTTATGTTAAAGAAATCCTAATCTTGAATCAAAGAAAGGATACATGTAGGTGCAATTATAATTAATATATTGATTCAATTTTTTTTATGTCAGTAATAATTAAGTATCTTCGTCATAATATAATTACTACTTTTTTACTAGGTGTATACTATAAAATTGACAATGATATTCTAGCCATATTAAAGAAGGCATATGTTGATCAACTTTTTGTTCAACATTTACAAAATACTACTTTCATTCGACAATAACTTCTTGTTATGCATATGACTATAAGAGGAAGAATTCCCAATTTCTGAAAGTCATGACATAAGTTTTAATATGCGAAGCATTTGAAAACATAACCAACCTTGCTTATGTTCACATTTAAACTATTAGATGTTCCTATCAGAAAACATGGAAAGTGAATTAATATTTCAAATTTCAACAATTTCTATTTTATAATTTAATTTTTAAAATATAAAGAGGTTTTATAATAATATTAATATGGGACAAACGTGCAAAGCACGTTTCCAAAGATTAGTAAATAAAAGAGGTTCACTTATTAGTTAGTATTATAAGGTTTAAAATGTATAATACTTAAAACTTTTTTAAACAGAACAAAAAGAGATAAAATCAAATTGGTTTTCAAAATGCCTTTCTGAATATTCTTTAATGTCTTGGACATGACAATTTTTAAATTGTCTCTAATAAATTAATTTTAAGTGAATTAACTTTGTCAGATAGTTTGAAAATAAATTATATTTTGACTCAACTACTAGTATTGTTTTTCTGCTTGTATTTATTCTACTTACCTTAGTATTAATTAATCTAATAATTTGATGAATTTGTAACATTCTTGACAACTTTTAGTGCAATTGTGATTAAGAATAAGTATTATGATTATGATAATAAGATTAATAGGGACCTCTCAGCAAACAGTTTGGTTTTTTATTCTTGGATGTATCTTTTTTGTTCAAATTATATCATCCATCTTATAGTTAATTTCTATCTTAATTAAAGGGATTATTTATTCTAGAGTATTACAAAAAGTAATGAAGCTTCCTCCAACATTTATCATAAGTTTTGGGAGTAGTACCTATTTATTCAATTAAAGATTGAGTTATATTATGTGACGTTTTTGACAGAGGGCTGACTGATAAAAATGCGTTAAAGAAAATGATTGTTAGGTTTTTAAGTTGCTAAGTTTCTAAAGAAGGATACACATGACATCTTAGGTCAATCTTACATATCGGGATAGAAGAGGAAATTAAAAAACTCTATAACACACCATAAGTTCACATGATATACACAATTTTTGGATCGATGAAGGCCTACCAAGAAACACATACGTAAGGCAACTGAGACTTGTTGGATCAAAGTGGACAATAAGTGTTATGATTATGATAACTAATATGATATAAGAGTCAGACTCTCATGTGAGAGGTCAAACATCGACGGGAATTCTAAGCTTCTAGCGCCTATGATATATAAAGGACAGATCGATGAGGGTAGATCGAAGAGAAAGACCGACTATATATGTGCTTCTAGGGTCAATAAACTTTTATAGAAGGAGTGCACATGACACCTTAGATGTATCCCACATCAAAATGAAAGATGAAAGTAAAGATTTTTATTTATAAGGCATAATACAAGTTAACATGATACATGCGATTATTGAGCTCGATGGCGGCTGTATAGCTCAAGGGACAAATTCACAAGGCATGTAGAGCCAAAGTGGACAATATGTATCATGAACTTGGATTGTGACACCTCATATACACAAATAATGTGAATAATTTTTTTTATATTGTCAAATCAATCTTATTAATTAAATTAATAATGAGTTATATATTGCGACAATTCATCATCATCCTAGACAAATGGTCCACACTATTTGTGAAGAAAAGTTAAAAATATTTATTAAAATAGTCAACTAGAAATTTTATCTATTAGTCAAAGACAAATTTTCTTGGGAATCTTTATTAGATTTAGAAAAAGAAAACATAAAAATACTAATCAAATGGGAATTTTGCAAAAATTTTGGTTATTTCACTTTCCATTTTTCTTGTGGACTTTCTTTATAGGAAAAATTAATTGATGTAGCAATTTCAACCCTCTTATTATTTTTTATATAGTGATATTTTAAAAAAATTACAACATATAGTGATATCCATAAATAGCTCTATTTATGAAGTAGTTTTAAAACCAATGAAAAATGATTTTATTTTTCTCAAAGTTGTTATATCAATTTATTCAAATAAAATATGTATAGGGTAGTGGAACTATGTGTCAATGAACTAATTAATGGCAAAAAAAGGACATAATTCTGAGTCAGCTCTATTGACAAGATAAAGTTATTAATGATATACATTATTCCTTCCGTCCCATAATACTTATCACAGAGAATTAATTAAATTAAATTAATTTAATACTATTATAAAATTAAAATTTTGATATTAAAAAATAAATAAAAAATATTACAAGTTATAATTTTTCTTATATCAATATAGTGAAAAAATACATCTTAAAATATTAATTAAAATTTGAGTAATTTAACTCTCAAGAACTATAATGTGATAAGTATTTTGGAACTGACGGGGTAATTAAAAAAAAATATATCAAACGTTGAAATTGACAAGATATATATTTTTTGAATAGTTAAAGTTGACAAATCCGTGGTGGTTTCGTTTTTGACTTTTTTACCAATCCTTAAAAATTAAAATGTGTTTAAATTCTGAATAATGTGAAAAGATGTTTATCCATGAAGTTGACTACGATTTCATGGTGCCTCATAGCTCATAAGTCCATTTTTTTTACTCGATGTTCAATATTTATTGTGTAGTTAAATTAATTCAAATTTACATTGAAAAATTTAATTTAAAAAGTAAAATGCTTACTATTAAAAACGATTCAATATTCAAAATTCGACTCCGAAAACGTTTATTGAAAATGAAAAAATATTTACCCTTATAGTTCATAGTCCACAGAACATACTTAACTATAATATCCACTACTTTTTGTAAATAAAGAAAAATCCTGAGGCAACATTGTACATAGCCTCTTTCAGCAAAAAGGTAAGGTCTAGAGGAACATTTTGTAATATGTAACAACTTATTTATATTTCGTGTTTATGTCAAATCAATAATCGTAATTTATGTGCGATCTTGTATAAGTGTATTTATTTATGGAAAATACATCACACTTGTATTAGTCAACTAAATAGTTCTTTATCTATTCAGTGTTTAGCTATGTTTGTGATATTGTACAAATTTGCAAAGTTAAATAATGTTACAATACCAAAAAAAAACATCATTTTTTGGAACAAAGTGTAAAGGAACTATTGTATATATATGAATGAATCTACATCTTTGATACATAGTTATACATCATATTATATTTCTGGTTTTATTCGTTCACTTTAAATTTGTTTTTGTTTTTCCACATTATGTTCCTTTTACAAATCTTCCATATTTATGTTGTACAATTAACAAGTTGTTTTGTTTCTTAATTACCAGCAACAATCCTCATGAAATACAACAATAGCATGGAGTCTGGAGAGAATAGAGTGTATGTAGACCTTGCGCCTATCCTGTAGAAATAGAGAGGCTATTTCCAAAAGACAGACATGGCATCATGCGTTTTCCCAGTGAGCTAGTTCGGTGGAAATAGTGTCAAAATTAAAAATCATGTTTTATATGTAGCACAAAATTTTCATTGATTAGCGGTGGAAAAAAATTTCTGTTTCTGGTATATATATATTCCCTTTTTCTAACCTTCTTTGAAAATGTGTTACTCGAGCCGAGGCTCTTTAGGAAACATCGTCTTACCTCCACAATGTAAGGGTAAGGTCCGCATACACATCACCCTTCACATACTCCCACTCATGAGATTATAGTAAATTTGTTGTTGATATACTAAGTAATCATTCATGACTCCACATTCATCATACTTCAAGTCACTACTTAAACAATTTTCCTTCATCATGCAAGGATTTCCCAAAATCAAGTAAAGACAACAATAACACCAAGTAGAGTCTGAGGAGAGTAAGATGTACGCAGACTTTCTAACTGTTAACGAGCTATAAGTTGGGAAATAGTGAGACTATTTTCCGAACAAGCTAGTTCAACTGTGACTAAAATCTCTTTCGCGATATCGTCTTTGTTCTTGGAAAAGGCAGGAACTTTAGGATTTGGCAAGACTTCAATTTCATTTTTGAGCATGGAGTATACCTCCAACATGGATGGTCTGTCTTCCCATTTTTCTTGAACACATAATAGTGCAACTTGCATGTATCTCACTTGTTTACTTATTCGAAAATCATCTTGCAGTGATGGATCAATGAAATCCACTCCATTGCCTTTTTGCCAAAGTTCATATGCCTGATGAATTTTGATCAAATGAGGTTAATTAGTAATTCTATTGTGTTCATACTGTATTCGAGATAACAGAATTTACTGTGTGTCCTTAAGGAATTGAATCCTCTCATTATATTTGAGGTTATGGATTTACATCCTTACTATATATAAGCACAAAAGTTCTCTTCATTACCAATGAGGGAGAAATGAACTTACGTATTCAAGAAGATTCAAATCGTTCTCGATGCCATATTCACATGAATTCTTCTTTCCACCAAGGATTTGCAACAGCAGGACTCCGAAGCTATAAACATCATATTTCCTGGAGTATACGCCTCGTTTAACATACTCTGGAGGAACACAACCACTACAAAACACAATCAGAGATGTTAAAAAGTAGGGAGTATGCATATTAAGTAAGTAAACAATGGTTAAAGAGTCATGATATTTACTAAGTCCCAACAATCTTTCCAGTGTTTGCTTCTTTTTCGTCTTTCTGAAAAAGTCTAGCTATACCGAAATCTGAGATTCTTGGCTTCATCTCGTCGTCTAGTAAAATGTTGCTAGCTTTCAAGTCTCTGTGAATTACTGTGAATGTTGAGTACTCTTGGAGGTATAATAGTCCTTGAGTAACTCCTTCTACAATACGTACTCGCGTCTCCCAGTCTAATTTCAGACTCTTCACGGGGTCTGCATCGATCAGACAATCAATTCTTAGTAACTATATGTACGTTTTTAATACATTCTACATTTCTTAGACAATTTCTCGAGATTGAAGTTCTCTATTCCTAAATGTTTGTTTAAACAATATGTAAGCATTGTCAAGTACTACGAATAATTTTGTAATGAATTAAGAGTTTATTACGCGCACCATAAAGGTAGAAATCTAAACTTCTGTTTGACATGTACTCATAAATCAGTATTTTCTCTTCTTTTTCGATGCAAAATCCCTGAAGTTGTAGAACATTGACATGTTGCAACTTTGAAGCAAGTGAGACCTCATTCTGAAACTCTTCTACTCCTTGCTTGGAGTATTCTGAAAGACGTTTTACTGCGATTTCCTGTCCATCACGTAACCTTCCCTGGAACAATAAGGAGTATGATTTTGAGGTCTCGGATCCTTCATGATCTAAATTTTAAGATTCGGAGGTACAGAGAGCCGGAGATGGTTAAAAAGTAATTCAAATATCTAAAACTAGAGTTATATGCATGTCTTAACTATGAGACGTTATGTGGAAAACTTACAAAGTATTCCGAGGAGGAAATACTGATCAAGAAGAGAATCCTAAAGATATAGAACTTTCTATGTACAAGCTATTCTATTTTCGTCAATTTTTCATTTTGATTTTTGTCTCGAATTTCTCCATATATTTTAGTCAAAGTAGCCAAAAATCTCGATTAGTTGAGTTGCCAATACCTTATAAACAGGTCCAAAACCTCCCTCTCCAATCTTATTTTTGATGGAGAAATTGTTTGTAGCTTCTTTTATTTGATCAAAGCTGAAAACTTTGAGATTACGACCTATAGCTCTTTCGTTCAATTCCTCGATACCTATAATCAAAGGTAAAACTTTTAAGTTCCACTATATTCCGATTAGTCGTTTAAAAGAAAGAGTGACAAGGAATTGATATATATTAGTTACCTTCAGATCTTACAGTTTTCTTTTTTAAGATACAAAGTATTGAACTTATTACGATAATGGTACTGATCGTGATCGTTGGCAAAAGAATTGCTAGTAACCTTCTATTGCTACCGCGATGGTCTTCTTCTTCTTCTTCGTCTGAGGCTGTAAAGATTGTTATCATGTTTATATGGTGTTATCAAAAGCAAAAGTCAGAAAAAAGCTCTAAGATATCTTGTTGTTGTTGTATATGTACAAAGAAATTTGTGAAAATGTGTGACAGATCTGAGTAAATCTTGAAATGAATAAGCAAGCTCTGTATGATGGTTATTCCCCTTCCTATGGATGTAAAACAATATTTCCCCGTCCTGTCCCAATTTTAGTATCTTACTTTTCTTTTTTCATCTGTTCCAAAAAGAGTGTTTCTTTCTATATTTAGTAACTTTTCCAATTTCAACATTCTACGTGACAAGTATACTGGAAGACAAACTATAAGAGAGATTTTTCAAAGGATTATGATGTAACCTGCTTTTGAAAGCTCCCAATCGACATCATCGTTAGGAATTTGGAATGCAGCAAAACCACGAAGCCCCTTATCCTTCGCGTAAGAAACTTTAGTTCTTATAGCCTCGACATCATCATAACCAATCCATAATGATTCAATAGTAACATAGTTCACAACATAAGTTGAGTTATAGACAGGTATGGCTCCATAACTTTTCATAAATCTCTTGATGATTCTGTAACTCATCGATGATCCATCGCTTGCTATTGCTGGACCTCTTGCAGGTGAGCCTACCATGTTATGATTTGGATTCACAAGCGTCCACGCATAACCATGGTATGCTAAGCCTATAACAATTTTATTGGCTGGTAAGCCATTCTTGATCCATTCCTTTATACCATAATCTGTATTTTGCGTGCTTGATGGATCATATAAAGCTGAATGTGCTCGTGTAACGCTGTTTTTTGAAGGCAAATAATAGTCATATGTTCTGAGATGAACCCAATCGAAGTTTTTAACAATTGTTTCTACTGGATATTTCATCAATTGATCTATTAACATTGGTGAATAGTGTGCTCCCATAGTCAAGATCAATGAATTGTTGGACTCAAAATTAATCGCTGTTCGCCACTCTTCAATGAATGTTCTCATATTAGTCATGTTTGCAGCTGTATTTGGATTGACACCATGAAGATCAAGCCCTTGAAATCCATATAGTCGAGCAGTTTTTATTGAACTTGTGATGAATGATTTTCTACGCGAAAATTCACTAGTCATCGCGAAGAAGTCGGGGGATTCATCACTTCCACCCCATATGGATAGAAGTGTTATAACTGATGGATTATTTTGTTTCACAGTTTTGGTAAAGGTTGAGATAAATGGTTCATCAGAGTTATTTATGAAAACCTCGAAATTCGAAGTGTTGATATGTGCAAAGGCAACATAAAGATGTGTGTACATAGTAGGAATTTCAGGTGTTGGAAACACACTGCCAGCATACCAGAACCCAGATTTTATCCAAGATGTTGTATCTGAAGAACTCGAAAAAGGAAGAACAAGTAGAAAGAGGAAGGAGAATAGCCTTTTCGAAGACATTTAGAAGTAAAAGACGATCTACTAGTTGAAAAAAAGAGGATCCGTTGAAGAGTTTTGTAGAGAATAGTTCA
Organism: Solanum microdontum; assembly: GCA_036250385.1. Lineage (NCBI taxonomy): Eukaryota > Viridiplantae > Streptophyta > Magnoliopsida > Solanales > Solanaceae > Solanum > Solanum microdontum. The sequence continues at coordinate 7,639 of JAJONQ010031003.1, forward strand.
ATCTTTTTGTGGAATAGGAAAGAGTCCTTTAGAATTCCTTAAAATACGCTCTGATGAGGCTTGAGTATAAGAGGGGTACTTGAACAGAAGGTCGTCTAAGACTAGTGAAAATCGAATTGAGATGCTTAAGATTTCTTGATATCAAGCAATAGTCTTTTGTACTACATGTCTTAATTTTCAATCATGTAATAAACTTTTTGGCAAAGGTCTCAATACTATATCGTTGATTTGTCTATTTTTATATTTACTAACAATTTAACTTTAAAATATTCATTTTATCTCTGGCATGATTTATATCCACATAACATCTATGACTTGTTTAGACCATAAGTTTCAAAAATATTTCTTTCTTTCTTAAACTTCGTGTCAAGTCAAACAACATCACATAAATTGGGACGAAGGGAGTATTAATATACTTGTTGGTAAAAGTCTCAAAACTATATTGTTGATTTGCCTAACACCTTTGCTTGTAAAAAATGAATTGGTCAATCTGTAGTTTGTGATGAAAAGTATGTTTGGTTACTGTCATAGAAACTTCTGGAGTCCTGGTGCAATTTGGAAAGTTAATATAAATTTTGGATGTTTGTTCTAGTCATGTTCACATTTATAAATGCATCATCCTTGGATATTTTCGTGTATTTACTTCTTTATATTTTAATTTCATTAATGAAAATCTTGATTCCCTTCACTATAGTTGTATATACAATAATTCTTGATACCAAGAAGCTATATAATTTCAAAACCAACAACAACAATATACCCAGTATAATCTTATAAATGAAGTCTGAAGAGTATAATCTTATAAATGAAGTCTGAAGAGTATAATCTTATAAAATAGACAAGTTATTTCCGATAGACAAGTTATTTCCGATAGACCAGTCTAAAATTTCAACCCCTATGAACTTCTTGGTAAGTGCTTTGTGATAAAATCTTATGAAAGTCATATTATGTTTTGACAAGTGTAGCATCCTTGCATGTAAAGATCCTCTTGACTTCTATGCCACTGCCCCAAATGTTGGGTTTGTAGGCCATAGCTTGTACACAAGATTCAATTGTGGTTCAAAAGATTTTTCATACTTGTCTACCCTCCACCCATCCTTGATCAACTAGATGATCTTGGTTAAAATTTTAACCTTGACAGTTAAAATCAAATCATGGTTAAGCGATAATTATTTGAACGCAATACATATGTCTTACATTTGTTGATTTGGTATAAATACTAAATGCACTAAAATTAGGGATCTTAAGATACATAGTTGGTTTGATTCAATGTTTCCTTTTCTTTGTCGGTGTACACAGATTATACACTGCTTATATACGATTATACTTCTGTTTTGCGCTTGGAGCATTAATTAGAAACAATTTTATCACAGTTATCATTCATGACTCCACATTCATCATACTTCAATTCACATTTGTGAGGTGAAAATGCTTTCCCAAAGCTAATTAAACAACAACAATAACATACCACTACACCAAAAATGATCTTTAGTGACTAACCACATATTGTGATCCAATAAAATGGTATGAGAATCATGACATCTTAGGTTCAGGTTCAAATCACAACAGAAATAATAATTTGTCATAGTGCCACGAAAGCTTACCCGAACAACACGGTTATCAAACTAGCTAAAAAAATCAACATTTTAAGATGAAATTCAAAGATTTCACTAAGTATTTGAATCGAAATAGGTTCAGACTTTGGGTATTATATGGCACTTACCTAAGCCCATTACTGATGGGCCTTAAAAACTTCTATCAACCTAATTGGGCTCACTCTAAGACTCCAGCCCATTTGTTCAGGACATTTCTTTACACTTTTAAAAAGAAGAAAAAAAAAGGAAAAATTCATACAAAATAAAATAATCGATAAATGCATAATATATGTATATATTATTTATGTGTATACACCATATTCCTTTTGATTTAATTTGTGTGGTTTGATTTGGAGAATGCAGGTTAAATTAATGTGAATTCAGACACAAAATATTTAATTTTGTTGATAATAAAGTTTACATATTTAGAAATTATACAAAAAATGCTGCAATCATCTTTGATTTTCTCAAAATCGACTTTTTAATAATATATTACAAGTCTTTCTACATTTCTTAAGCTTCATATTAGGGCATATCAAGGGATTTCTCGAGTTTATGTGAGTCTAAATTTTTCTTATGTGATTATATATATATAGTAGTGTTATATTTCTAAAAAATTATCTAAATATAGATGTGTGAATCCAAATTCAAAGTATCATATAATACAATGATGGTTTGGGTGCACCTCTCTAAGTGAGGTTAAAAATTTTAATTTATATCTATCTTGTTTTTTTTCTTTGTTAAATTAGACAACACCTCTTTAAGTGGTTATTGATAGCACTTTTGGTGTTTTAATTAATTTTATTCATATATTTTGCTTTATTCTTTCAAAATTTTCAAGTCTTTCACATTGAGAATTCCTAAAAAAAGGAAGAAGTTAGCACTATAAAAATGTGTATATTAAAACTAGTAGTATTGGATGATAGAACATACAATCAATGGACTGAACCGATCTCAATACACTTTTTGGTAAAATTGCATCATCATCCTCTCAAACATCTGAATAGCCCTTCCTCCTTACATAGTCAAATATATTTAATTTGTATAAAATGAGATGAGGAGTATGAGTTATATAGAGATTTTTTTTAGTTAATAAAGTAATATAATCAGCAACAAGAATGAGTAAACTTTGTAAATTGCCGTACATATAACACATATTTTTCATCATCATCAAACAAATTAATTACATGTGGCTGTTGTTAGATTTAGTCAAATGATTAGTTAATTGATTCCTAATATGTAGTTTCCTCTATTTTATTATCTATATAACCCTCAAAAGTCAACAATTACCAAATTAAATAACTCACCAAGATAACCTATTTTCACAAGAAACTATTCAAATTTAATTTCTATCATAACGTGACAAAATAGATAACGCTAGTCACCACATATGATCATTTTTTCAAGAATCCATCAAAGACCAATCTTTTAATTGGAATGGTCAAGTTTATTTATGTATTATTTGAAAATAGGCTAACTTTATCATTCGTTAAACATTTAATCTATTTAGGTTCATGTCATATCCTATCTAATTATCTCTCTCCAATTATTTCCCGTCTACCTCTACCTATTCTTGGGCCTAAATATCATTGTCCACCTGTCACACCTCTTCATTGGGACGTTTAACTCTTTTTCATGTGTACGTTTTCAACCTCGCTATCCGCATCTTGTCTACTATGGAGATCACTCTCAACTTATCATGTATATCCTCTCTCTTAAACATATCTATACTAGTATATCTACACATCCATCTAAGCATTCTCCTTTTCGTTATTTTCATCTTTTGGATGCGTAAATTTTTGACTGACTAAGATTTTGCCTCGTACAACATAGTTTATCTAATTAACCACTCTAAAACTTTCATTTAATTCATTTAGGACATCGAACATGAGCCTATATTTCATCCACTAGCTCCAATGCAATGTGTGACATTAGCGTTGATTTTTCTATTTCCTTGAATTATTGACCCAACATACTTGAAGCCCCCTCTCTTAGGGATGACATGTATATGAATCATCAATTCCACATCTGATCTGCCTCATGTACCCCATTTTAGTCATGATCAACCTAACATGTTATTTCTTCCATCACCAACGCAAATAAAAACAATCTAAGAACTGATCGATCCCTAGTGCAACCCCATCTAATTTGGATTTTGTTCCTACTTTCAAATGTTATGCCTTTAAGGAATTACCCTTCCGAATCGGATTAGATTCGAATCCAACTATGTTTTCTCATACATTTCTCACCTTACAAACAAAATATTAAATAGTCGTCTAATGTTCTAATAAAACTCAAACTTTTAGATCGATCTAACATTTTCTCATTATTTTTTAAATTTGCTCAAAAATGAACTTTAGATCGTGATCTAAAAAATTCATAAGCTGCAAAAAACAAAAAGAACTTATTTACTAAATTATTATTTCAAAAAAGATTAATGATAAAAATAATTTCGAAACAATTTGCAAACGACATATTCAAACATTTGCTGATAATACATAAGCAAATGTTGACGATTCTATTTTTAGAAGCATGAAAATTCAATCACTTTGTACTTACATGTTAGTTAAAACTTAAAAGCCGCCGGTAGACAGTAATTAAATAATCTTTTAATTAACTCAATTCTTGAAACTTATATATATGTTCATATACTCAAAGTCACAAATCAAATAAATATCATCCAAATTAACCTTCAATTTAATGGCTAATTCCATCAAACTTTTCTTTTTATTTTTCTTCCTCCAACAATTAATTTTCTCTAATGGCCAAAATAATGTTGTTAAAGGAGGGTATTGGTTTAGGGATAGTGGATTATCCTTAAACAACATTGATTCAACTCTTTTCACACATCTATTTTGTGCGTTCGCAAATCTTAACCCCCAATCGAATCAATTAGTCATATCGCCAGAAGATCAAGATTCGTTCAGACAATTTACGAGCACAGTTATGGGGAAGAATCCGTCGGTTAAAACTTTGTTGTCCATAGGTGGAGGGAGAGCTAATAGAACAGCTTATGGAGTCATGGCAAGAACACCAAATTCAAGAAAAAGTTTTATTGATTCATCAATAAAATTGGCTAGACAATTGGGATTTCATGGACTTGATCTTGATTGGGAATATCCTGAATCAACTATAGACATGACAAATTTAGGTACGTTAAATTGTGTGGTCATCATTTTACTAATATGTTTGTTACTTTGGGATGAGTTGGGATCGGGGAATTTAATTATATGGTATTGGAATTTCATCCCCCCCCCCCCCCCCC
>JAJONQ010031004.1:0-17154 GCA_036250385.1 Solanum microdontum
GTCCCATTTTCGATACTTCTATGTCTAGATGGTGCATTGTGACGAAGTTAGATTCTATTTTTCATATATGAAGTGAAGTTGAACTTCCAAAGTAAAAGATTTAAATTTTCCGTGATTTTATTCTATGATACATGTTATGATGAATGCTAAGGGCTTGTATAAGACCTCTTCGAGGTCGAATACGCCGGTAACGACTAGGGGGTGCTCTCGGCTCATTACAAACTTGGTATCATAGTATAAGGTTGAGAATAATGTAGGATTCATGTCACAAGATACCACGTCGAGTAGAGTCATGTTCATGGGTGTGAAGCGCGCCACACTTATGAATGAGAGGCTACGCGATGCTTAGGAACTTTCACTCTTTTGTTATTCCATAGTCGTGCCTAAGAGTCTTAACTCTATTTAGTCCTTTTCTTCTAATCCTTCTCTTGTGCTTATAGGCAATGAATACAAGAAGGAGAGGGCCGATGAGGAGAATGTGAATGAGGCGGTTCCCCCTCAAGCCCCTAAAAAACCCTCAAGTTCCTATTGAAGAAGGGGCTATGTCTAATGTTAAGATAAGGTCGGCTATTCATAATTTGACTCAAGTGTTGGCCACTCAAGTTGCAAGGGATGCTAGGGTGCAAGTGAACCCCAATGCTAGCACTACTGCTTCTAGTATAAGGGATTTCACAAGGATGAATCCCCCTACATTCTTTGGCTCCAAAGTGGAAGAAGATCCTCAAGAGTTTATTGATGAAGTGTTTAAGGTTCTAGAGGCTATGGGTGTGTCTTCTCAAGAAAAGGTGGAGTTAGCCGCCTATCAACTCTAAGATGTGGCACAAGTGTGGTATGAACAATGGAAGGATGGGAGACCTATTAGAGAGGGTCCGATAAGTTGGGCTACATTCAAGATGGCTTTCCTTGATAGGTTTTTCCCCTTGGAACTAAGGGAGAGGAAAATGCAAGAATTCATCAACCTCCGTCAAGGGGGTATGAGTGTGAAGGAGTATGGCCTCAAGTTCACTCAATTGTCCAAGCATGCTCCTACTTTGGTGTCGGACTCTAGAGCTACAATGAACAATTTGGTATGGGTGTATTCGATCTTGTGGTGAATGAATGTAGGTCGGCTATGCTAATCCCAAGCATGGACATTTCTCGCCTTATGGTTCATGCCGAGCAAATTGAGGAGCAAAAGCTTAAGCAAGTTGGTAGAGAATTGAAGAGGTCAAGGACCGATAATGGAAATTCTTCTAAGGTTAGGTTTGAAATCCAAGATAAGCCAAAGTTCAAAAAGAGGTTTTCCAACCAAGGTCCTCCTAACACTCTAAGGGTCAACAAAGGTAAAGTGTCTACCCCCAAGCCTCAAGAAGTAAGAGGTGGTGGTCCTTATGTCGAGAAGCCTATTTGTACAAAGTGTGGTCGAAAACATGAAGGCAAGTGCCTAGTTGGCACGGGTAATTACTATGGTTGTGGTAAGAGCGGCCACATGAGGAGGGACTGCCCTATGCTAAAGGCTCAAGGAAGGGAAAATGCTCAAGCACAAACAAGTGGCCCAAATCTCGATGCTCCTAAGAAGAATCGCTTCTATGCTCTCCAATCCCGAGGTGATCAAGAGAGCTCTCTGGATGTTGTGACCGGTATGTTGCAAGTATTTTCAATAAATGTTTATGCATTGTTGGATCGCGGTGACAATTTATCTTTTGTAACCCCTTTAGTGGCTATGAAGTTTAATATGCTTCCCGATGTCTTAGATAAACCCCTTTCGGTTTCTACCCCGGTGGGTGATTCCATAGTTGCTAAAAGAGTCTATAGGGGTTGTCCCATATCTTTGCCCAATAGAGTTACTTTGGTTGATTTGGTGGAACTTGATATGTTAGACTTTGATGTTATATTGGGGATGGATTGGCTTCATGCTTGTTTTGCGTCCATAGATTGTAGGACCCGAATTGTGAAGTTTCAATTTCCTAATGAACCCATTTTAGAATGGAAGGGAGGAAATTCCGTTCCTAGGGGAAGGATCATTTCATGTCTAAAAGCTTGTAAGTTGATTTCTAAGGATTGTCTCTATCATATTGTGAGGGTCAAGGATCTTGAATCCGAGATTCCTCCTTTGGAGTCGGTCCCCGTAGTGAAGGATTTTTCGGAAGTCTTTCCCGATGACTTACCTGGGATTCCTCCCGAATGGGAAATAGATTTCGGCATAGATTTATTGCCGGATACACAACCCATTTCAATCCCTCCTTACCGGATGGCCCCGGCGGAGTTGAAGGAATTAAAAGCTCAACTAAAAGATTTGTTGGATAAGGGTTTCATCCAACCTAGTATATCTCCTTGGGGTGCACCGGTGTTATTTGTGAAGAAGAAGGATGGATCTCTTCGTATGTGTATTAATTACCGACAGTTAAATAAGGTGACCATTAAGAAGTATCCACTCCCTAGGATTGATGACTTATTTGATCAACTTCAAGGAGCAAGTTACTTTTCAAAAATTAATTTGAGGTCATTTTGAGTTCTTAGTGATGTCCTTTGGTCTTACAAATGGCCCGACGGCTTTTATGGACCTTATGAATCGTGTGTTTAGAAAATTTCTAGACTCATTTGTTATTGTCTTTCTTGATGACATCTTGATATACTCTAAAAGTGAGGATGATCACATGAATCATTTGAGGATAGTATTGCAAGCCCTCAAAGATCACCAACTCTATGCTAAGTTTAGCAAGTGCGAGTTTTGGCTAAGATCGGTTGCTTTCCTTGGTCACATTGTTTCTAGTGAGGGTATAGAAGTTGATCCAAAGAAAATCGATGCGGTCAAAAGTTGTCCTAGACCTTTGAATCCTTCCGACATCCGAAGCTTTTTGGGTTTGGCCGGTTATTACCGGAGGTTTGTTGAGAGATTTTCATCTATTGCATCTCCATTAACGGCCTTAACTCAAAAGAAGTCCAAGTTTGAATGGTCGGAATCTTGTGAAAAGAGCTTCCAATTGTTGAAAGATTAGCTCACCTCCGCTCCGGTTTTGACCTTATCGGAGGGCACCGAAGGGTTTGTAGTATATTGTGACGCTTCCCGAGTGGGTTTGGGTTGTGTCCTCATGCAGCATGGTAAGGTTATAGCTTATGCCTCGAGACAACTCAAGGTGCATGAGAAGAATTATCCAACTCATGACCTTGAGCTAGCGGCCGTAGTCTTTGCTTTAAAGATTTGGAGACACTATCTCTATGGGGTACATGTGGATGTGTTTACCGACCACAAAAGTTTTCAATATGTTTTTAGCTAATAAGAATTGAATCTCCGACAAAGGAGGTGGTTGGAACTCTTAAAAGATTATGATATGAGTGTCCTTTACCACCCCGGAAAAGCAAATGTGGTTGCGGATCCTTTGAGTCGTATATCTATGGGTAGTGTGTCACATATGGAAGAAGAGAAAGGGGAGTTAGCCCGTGATGTACATAGGCTAGCCCGGTTGGGTGTCCGACTTGAATATTCCCCAAAATGAGGTGTCATGGTCCGTCATAATTCCGAGTCATCGGTTGTTGTTGAAGTGAAGTCTAAGAAACATCTTGACCCTATTTTGATGGAACTAAAAGAGTCGGTTCTCAACAAAGCAATAGAAACTTTCTCTCAAGGAGAAGATGGGGTGCTTAGGCACTAAGGAAGATTATGTGTGCCGAATGTGGATGGCCTAAGAGAGACAATCTTAGAGGAGGCCCATGGATCCCAATACTCCATCCATCCGGGAGCCACCAAAATGTATCGCGACTTACGTGAGATTTATTGGTGGAACGAAATGAAAAGAGACATAGCAGATTTTGTGGCTAGGTGCTCAAATTGCCAACAAGTCAAAACCGAGCACCAAGGACCGGGAGGTCTAATTTAAGATATTGATACCCCCACTTGGAAGTGGGAAGAGATCAATATGGATTCCGTGGTAGGTTTGCCTCGAACCCGTAGGCAACATGATTCCATTTGGGTCATTGTGGATAGATTGACTAAATCAGCCCATTTCCTTCCCGTCAAGGTTTCTTATTCGGCGGAAGATTATGGTAAGTTGTACATTAAGGAGATTGTGAAATTGCATGGCCCCGTTGTCGATTATTTCAGATAGAGGTGCCCAATTTACTTCCCATTTTTGGAGGTCTTTCCAAAGTGGGCTTGGTACTCACGTGAAACTTAGTACTGCATTTTCTCAAAAGACAAATTCATTAGCAACCAAAGAGGAAAATGGAGAGTCATTTTCTCAAAATTTCTACCTCTATTCCACTACCATTGATGAGCTCCGAGTACCACCTATCGAAGACCAGCTTACCAATATTGCATCTCCTCTTTTTTAGTTGCGTCCAATGTAAGTCACAAATATTTTGATGGATATTGTTGGTCACATCTATTACAAATTAGTATATTTACTTTTTTCGTTGTTTAGTTAGTTTTACTAAGTCCAGGTGTTTGTTCCTATATTTTTCGGATAGGCTAGAGTAAATAACAAGTATATCAGTACTTTCATATGAGAATATTTTCTGCACCTTCTTAGAAGTCAAGTTATACTACTTTTAGGAGTCAGTTATAACTTTAGAGTTTAGATTATAAATTTCCCTTTTCGTCTATATTTTGAATATAAGCTTTCAATAAAAAGGTTTAGTTATTCTCCAGATCATTTGCTTCTTCTCATAATTTTAATTAGGATTTTCTGTTCAACTCTTTGTTTTATGGTATTAGAGCTAGATTGAGATTCTTTAATCTCTGTTATTGTTATTGTTCTGTGAGAATTTCTTTTTGTGTAATATGGATCAATTTAATAGGGGAAGTGGTGCAAAGGGATAGAATGGTGTTGAGAAACTTGTAGGAACTAATTATAACTATTGGAGGTTGTGTATGAAGGCTTATCTTCAAGGTCAAGACTTGTGGGAGCTGGTTCAGATATAGAAATTCCTGTAGATACTCCTAATAATATTGAACCACATAGGAAATAGAAGATCAAGTGCGGGAAGACTCTATTTGCTTTAAGGACATTGATTAACAAAGAGTTCATTGATCATGTTTGTGATGTTAGTTCTCCACAACAAGTCTGGAGAACTCTTGAAAGGTGATTTTCCATGAAGAATACAACAAGATTACAATTCTTGGAAAATGAATTGGCAATGACGATGCAAGAAACCTTGTCAATTTCAGAATACTTCTTGCGAGTGAAGAGTATTTGTGGTGAAATTTCTGCACTAGATGCAACTGAGAAGATTAGTATATCCCGTTTAAGGAGATTCCTCATTCGTTGTTTATATAAGGAGTATATGCCCTTTGTCGCCTCCATTCAAGGGTCGGCACACTAACCATTGATTGAAGAACTAAAAAATCTGTTGTCTAATCATGAAGTGTTTGCTAAACAAATGGGTAAAAGTTTCAACTCTAAACATGAAGTTGTTATTTTTTCAAAAGGAAAGTTAAATGAGGATGATCTAGAGGAAAATTCTAATTAGAGGAAGGTTTTTGGTAATAATTCTCAAGGATACAAATCAATCAAGTGTCATAGGTGTGGGGAGCTTGGGCATGTTCACAGATATTGTTGTGTTAAGCTCTCCAAAGAAAATGTTGCTTGTGAAGATGAACAATATGATGAGCCAAAATGGGAGCATTGCTTTGCAATCGAAGATGTTGAAATAAAAGATAATGCGACGTTTGAATTGGCACCAAATAAATCTCATATCAATTATGTTGATCTCAAGGAGGAGTGGATAGTTGATTCTGCTTGTACACACCATGTTACTGGCGATGATTCATTATTTTCAGAGTTGCGACAACATAAGGGAGAAAGAGTTATTGTAACGGCTGATAACTCGACTTATCTAGTAATGAAGGAAGGTGTGGTTGAAATTGGTATTAATGATACATACATCAAGCTAAATTATGTCTATTATGTTCCAAGTTTGAGGAAGAATTCTCTCAAATTATTGATTATGGAAATATGTTTTGTTTGGTCCAGATGATGTGAAAGTACTTGTTAACATGAAAAATATTGAAGCTGATGTTCTGTTTGCTGCTAAGAAGAAAGGCTCTTTATTTGTTATGTTAGTTAGAGAGGCATATGTGAAGAAAACACGCCAAATAGATAATGCAGCGATATGGCATGCTCGGTTGGGGCATTTAGGTTATCAAATGCTACAAAATATCTCTTCAGATAAACTCTTAGATGGAATGCCACCTATGAAAATTGCACAACAAGTGATTTGTCTGGCAGTATGGGAAATCACACCTCCATCCTTTCAAAAGCTCATCAAATAGTAGATCTGCACCATTTGAACTAGTGCACATAGACTTGATGGGACCGACAAGAACAACAAGTTATAGTGGCAATCGATATGTAATGATATTGGTAGATGACTTCTCCAAATTTACTTGGGTATATTTTTTTAGGGAGAAAAATGAATCACTTTCCAAGTTCGTTGAATTCAGCGGCATTGTAGAAAAGGAGTTTGGGCAAAAATAAAGTGTTTGAGGAGTGACAATGGTGGTGAATTTATGTCAACAAATTTCTTTCAGTTTTGTGAAGAAAATGGTATTTAAAGACAAATGACATGTCCCAATAGCCCTCAAAAGAACGGAGTTGCAGAAAAAGAGTTGGTACATTTGTCTTCAACAAGTCTTTCATGGCTACACGATAATAGTCTACCTCGCAATCTATAGGCAGAAGCATTTCAATGTGCATGTCATGTCTGTCACACCTTGAGCCTACACCCTGGACGTGGCAGGCACTCGAGAACCATTGCTGGACCCAAGCAAACCCTTGGCCTGATTCAACTCTCAGCGGAAGACTTACTCAACATACCAGGAACTCAAATGTAAAATTTTAACTGAAATGTCTCAAATAAATAACATAGAATATAATAGATATTCAACTAGCCAAGAATAGGTAACTCAAGTCTTTAAAATATATAACAAACAAAATGGAAAAGACTCCTCAAAACACTACTATCTATCTAAGAAGCCTCTTACAACTATGATAAAAACGGGACAAGACCCACAACATCCTAACAAAACTGAAAAGTAAATGGGAATCCTCTAGAAGCAAGGAGGCTCATCAAGAAAATCAGGGAATCGACTGGATCAACGAAGAGCCGATTGATGATCCTGAACTCCTGTATCTTTATCATAAAAGATGCAGGCCAAATGTCATCAGTACATGGAATGTACGAGCATGCAAGGGGAACACTAAAGCACAGACAAAAGCTTGAACTGATAAAAAAGAAGAACATACTCACCTCAGCTCGACTCAACTCAACTCAACTCAACTTAACTCAAGGATACTAAAGTTTACTCAAAGATACTCAAACTCAGAAATACTCAACTTAGTTCAATATAAAAACAACAATAAAAGTGCATTATAAATAAAGCTTTTAAAACAATAGATAATAACTCAATGTATTTAAAAATATAATAATAACTCTTTAACTCTTATTTGGGAGATTCTCTAATCAACAACCATCACTATGAGCTATGTGATGATACAACGTCTCGCCCACGCTGCTAGAACTGTCCTATACCTTGCTGGAGTATAAGACATCCTCAACTAAGTGGATCCACTAAGCTATGTGTAACACCCCGTATATGAAAATAGACCTCAGTGCAGATTTACAGAAGTTGTAGGTGCAACCCAGTAGGGTGACCCACGGCTTGTGCTGGTGGTCCATGGTTCGCATCTGCAACCCCCCTCAAACTCATCCCTAAAAATTCCTCTAAGTGTTGACCTACGGCCGTACCACGAATCGTGGTCCGTGTCCATGGATCAGACCCTCATATTCCAGTCTCCAGTCGCGACTGACAGTTGACTAGCATGGACAGTCAGTCGATCGACGGTTCGTCGGTCCCGTCCGTCGATGATCCCAACAGCAGTTAAGTCATGGGTCTTTTGGTCTTTTCCTTATGCGTTGGATCCCTAAACTACATAGTTTTGATCAGTTTTAGCCTAGAAACATAACTAGAACTTACTTAAGTCAGATCATTCATTAAAACTTAGAAAAAATTAGAGCGTAAGAAGAGAAAGAGGTCAAAAATCCTAGTTCAAGAATGCAACAAGGTTCCATCAGTTCTTGCACCGAAATCGAAAGATTTCTCTGTGAAATTTGTCACCACGTATGTGGAATTTGACTAGTGGGTTCCTTTCACCCATTAGGTCCCTAGATTTCAGTCAGAATCTTGATTCCCTTAATATTATCTAGACCTAGGGTTTCTTGAATGTTAGAAATTGTTCGATTTTAGCTATTAGAATTATCCAAATCAGATTATCATGTTGTAGTATCGGTTTTGGCCAGATTCATGCATAAACTCAGAACCCTAGTTTTATAGTTTGTCTAGTTCATGAATTACACATGCTAGGTCAGTTATTTTAGTTATATACATACATGCCTCAGTTTCGAATATATCATTATCAGTATATTGATGTTACATTCTCAGTTGCATGTCAGTATTTTGTGCTATCCAGTATTACAAAACTTCAGTCATGATTTGTTAATTAATTAATCAATTGGGAGAAGCTTAATACTAAGCTGACTAGGGTCAGTCTCCCTCAAGTCCAAGAACTATGCGCCCCGTAGGTTGTAAGTCCCCTCTGTGGGCATCATTTTAGTGATCACGCTAGTCATGCCTCTACACCTTTGGTCGGGTGTATTGGGTCCTCTCGATGGGGCATATACATCGGACTCCACATTTAGCTCATGTGGTTTTATGTCAGTTATTAGTAGCTCCCTTACAGTTTAATCAAATTCTATTGCATTAACCATGTTATCAGTTTTAGTTCAGTTTTCAGTCCCAACATGTTATAACTTGGTCATTGTATTCAGTTTAACAATGTAAAATATTTCCAGTATCCTTATCATGTTCAAATTATATTATTGCTTGTTTAGTTATGTTATTGTTCTGCTTTAATCTATCATGCATGCTCAGTACCTTTTAAGTACTGACGCATACTCTGCGCTACATCTTCTCGTGATGTAGGTTCAGGCCCTGAGGAGTCAGATCACGTATAGATCGGTTCCCGATCTTCAGTTCAGCAACATCAGTGGTGAGTCCTCCTTCTTCGAGGACTAGTGACATGATTGTTTTTTTTTGCTTTTAGCTTTAATTCAGTTTTGCTAGATCTAGCTGGAGCATGTCCCAACATTTCTAGTCAGTAGAGGCTTTCTTTCAAACATATATAGTTTCAGCTTTTGCCTTAGAGTTTGACTTCTCATTTGTATTCAAACTCTCAATTTTTATTTATACAAATAGTATAATGGGTATTCCCCATCATTTCAGATTATATACATGATTTAGCTTCTCCACAGTATTTGTTGTTTCAGTTTATCTTTAAGTATGCTTATGATATACCATCAGGGTTAGCTTGGGGTCATTCGTGATCCTAGGTCCCGTGTCCGCGTCCAGGGGGTAGCCTCGGGGCGTGACAAACTTGGTATCAGAGCATTAGGTTTAAGACTCCTAGGATGTATGAAAAGCCGCACTAAGTAGAGTCCTTTTCATAGGTGAGAAGTGCACCACATCTAAAGAGAAGGAGGCTGTAGGGTGTTTTAAGAAAACTTCAATTTCTTTGTTACTCTTATCATGCGTAAGGTATGATCTAATTCTCGTGCTAATCCTTCGTTATGCGCATTCAGATCATGCCTCCTTGTAGAGCTTACGCAAGGAATGCGAATACCAGGAATGCAAATGCAGCTCCTCAAGTCCCAGATCAGGAAGTTTCGAATGCTGAATTTTGGATCGCTATCCAGTTGTTGGCTCAGAGTGTGACCAACTAGAACAATCAGCAGGTTCCATTTTTGGCAAATGCTAATGTTGGGTCAACTGCGACTAGAGTTTGGGATTTTGTTAGAATGAATCCGCCAGAGTTGTTAGTATCGCAGATTGGTGAAGATCCCTAAAACTCCATAAATGAGGTCAAGAAGATCTTTGGGGTGATGCAGGTAACTGGGAATGATCAGGTTGAGTTGGCATCTTACCAGCTTAATGATGTAGCTCATATCTGGTATACTCAGTGGAAAGAGAACATGGGTACATATGCAACTTCTATCACTTGGGAATGGTTTAGTGAGACCTTTTTGGATAGGTTCTTCCCAAGAGAGTTAATGGAGGCAAAAGCTCAAGAGTTTATGAATTTGAGGCTGGGTTCGATGACAGTCCAAGAGTATGGACTCAAGTTCACCCAAATCTCCAGGTATGCTCCCTACATGGTTGCTGATTCCTGGGCTCAAATGAACAAGTTCATGTATGGGGTATCCGATCTAGTGAAAACAGAGTGTAGGAATGCTACGTTGCTTAAAGATATGAACATTTCTAGGCTCATGACTCATGCTCAGCAGGTTGAGGGTAATAAACTTAGGGAACATGCTAAGGAGAATAAGAAGGCTAGGACATGCAACTGTGACTATTCTCAACAGATATCGGGTGGTGGAAATCGCTCGCAGTTTCAGCAGAAGTCTTCAACTCCGGCACCTTTATCAACTAGTGTTCCATCCTCCAAGTTTTGAAATAATCAGAAAGGGAGGGCATCAGGATCTAAGACTCAAGGTAGTATTTCAGGCACCAGAACCTACCCAACTTGTCCAAAGTGTGGTAAGAACCATTCGGGCGAGTGTCTGGCAGGAAATGAAGGATGCTTTGGGAGTGGTCAGTCTGGTCACAGGTTGAAAGATTGTCCTTCTAAACAGGGTAAAAAAGGTAACAATGGTAGAGCTCAGTCCACAACTTCAGGTCGCCCGACTCAGCAGAGTAACTTAGCTGGTACATGTGGCGGTTGATTAACATTTCAAGGACACTTCATCTAATTCTAAGTGTCAATGATCGCTAGTCAGTATAAAACCCAACCGAATGAGTTGGGGTCGAATCCCACGGGGAGTGGTACGTGTTTGAGAATCAATCAAGCAGTATGAATATGATCAAATCAGTCATAGGAATAGACATTATCGACTAAAAACACAATTCAAATTAGGGGATGACATGAATGTCAAATAACATGGGGGTTTTGGTTTCAAATAATCAACTACAACAACAACAAACAATATGAAATATAATAATGAGACGAGTTCTTGGGATGTGATTTGATTATAGGTTACTATAGATAAATGGGTAATACTAACTGTCAGGAAATAGCTAAATAGCTGAATATTAGTGAGTAAGCTAAGCCATAGAGGAATTAAATTTTCTCTCAAACAATTTACCCCGAATCAAGTTGATTTCTCTCGAACATCAACAAGCAAGCAAAATAAGACCAACCTACACCTTAGACTATTCACTCTCTCGAGCTGAATATGTGGGATTGAATTTAAGATTCACTCTCTAGAGCTGAACCCATGTCAACCCAATACCCACTGACCATCAATCAATAATCTTGGCTTTAAAACCTCTTTCTCGAGCAAGCTAAAAAGATGAAGGTTGAACTGTATTTGCAACTACAATTATTAAATTAAACCACAATTATTGATTAAACTCACTTCTAAAAAACATTTAAACTTAACAATTAGCAATACCCATAAACTAAATTAGCCCATAATCACATAATCACACCCCAAGAATTGAGGTTTTAACTAGACATCATAAAAAGATAAAAATCGTTACCAAATTGAGTTTCCATCAACTGGGTAAGAATAATTTCATCCTTACATTGCTCCAAGTCGAAGAAGCTCAAAGACCCACTTTCAATTTCTCGAAAGTGAAAAACTTCAATTTTCCATAGCTTAGGAAAAACTAGAGAAAACTTGTGTCAATACTCGGAATTCAATATGCAAAATTACTCTAATGATTATCCAAAATAAAATTTGATGCTAAACTCAATGTTCAAATATGTATTTATAGTCACCAAAAAATGCTACGAAGAGCCATTCGGCGCAGTAAGTCGGGTTCGCCGATCCACTCGGCGATCCGCCCTTTGGTCAATTTCCTCGCCCTTCTGCCTTGGCCTTCAACATCCTCAAGTTCTGTAACTTTGGGCGATCCAACATTGCATCGCGGAACCAATTGACGATCTACCGATTGCTTCTTTCTCTCGCCAACATGGTTTTCTCCTTCAAGGCTTGGCAAACTCGAACTTTAGGTAGTCAGATAGCCATTCGACGACTCGCCAAATGGACTTGGCAATCACCAGGCTTTCTTTCCTTCACTCATTCAGCTCGCTTGGTTTCTTTATGCAAATTAGTGACCTTTCTTAGTCCCTCAATCCATATAAATGGAAATCAAGGGTTTTACATTAGTTATTGGCACAAAATAAGCATTTGAGGACACTAAATCATTGTAAATAAAGCCCTAAATGAGTCCAAATCTCGGACTCATCAACACCCCCAACTTAAACTTTTGCTTGCCTCAAGTAAAACTCAAGTTCAGCAGTTAAAAAAGGATACCTCAAACAGTGCTACACAAGACTCAATCATGAATGCACACAAAAAGATTGAATTTACGTATGCAAGGATCAATTGTGCACTCAAAGGTTCAAGTTGTGATTCACCATTACCAAAGATTCTCAAGTTCACAGTACTTACTTCAAATGCAAGTTCAAGCTCAACAAAGATACTCAAATGCCCTCACACAAAGAATGATTCCATATTAACACACTATTTTTCAACAATTTAACGCTTCGGAATCACATACAACTCTCACACTCACAAGGATGAACACATGCATGACTTCACCCATAGGTTTGCCCTTATTTGTCAACTAGCATTTGTTTCAGCTCACTCAAGATCAAAAAGGTCTTTTCAAGGCTTGTAATGGGGCCGAGTGTAAATGTATGGTCATTTAAGCTCAGTGGCTGCTTTCCTCATGAAATGTGGTATGAACATCACTTTCTATCCTTTTTTTTAACATTTACACCCATGCTCACAATTCACCCTATTATTTATTTTCCATGGAATATTGGACATCCCATTTCTTTTGCAACTTTCACACTTTATTTCTCAACTTTTTCGTTTTTTTTTTTAATTTTTAATTATTCTTTTCTCTTTTTTTTTGTATGGAGGGGTTCCATGATTATCAAAACCATGGATCAAGGGAGACTTCTTTGCACTTCTTGATTTACCTTCTCTTTTCACTACACCCCAACTTAGGCTTTTGGCCTAAGTTGGCTATTCAAACAAACCACATCTCATGAGGATTATATGTGAATGGATCAAGAGAGGGTTACAATTGTATCAAGTTTCTTCCAAGAAAAGTCTAAGGCTCAAATGGTGTTCAAGCAAAGTTCACACACTCACAAGGTTGGCCAAAAAAGAGGTATAATGTCAAATTGTTTTACTCTTTAAAATTGTTGCCTAAGATCTTTTCAAGAGCTTGCATCACTTAGTCAACCGGACCAATGAGGAAAATTCTAGGTTTCATCACACATGGTTCACAGTAAGCTCATCACACAAGGCATTATCACCAATATGAAACAAGACTCTACCCTTTTTCTACTGTGCAATGTTCATCACAAGAGCCTCTATTCGATAACCGTCTAGTCACAACGAGATTCAAAAAGTTCACATATTGCCTATGCAATTTCACTTGGCATCATCGTAGCCGCACAATTCATTTTTGTTCGATTAAGAGCACTATTCAAGTCATCGATATTGATCAAGTCTGACACTCAAATTTGCACAAGAACAGCCACATTCAAACACAATCAAGAGGTGGCAAAATTTTCAGAAGGGTCAAAAACCATTTACATTCAAAATATGGAGCCAAAAGCTCAAACATCCACAAAACTGTGCCAAAACACAATTTACAGCACAAAACCTAATGTATAAAAAAACACAATAATCATAACAGGTAGGTATGGAAATACCTCACCCACCACAAATAAAAAACAATTTGTCCTCAAATGTTAAAAAAATAATAAAAGTCAATAAAAATGACAGAGAGGGAGGTAAAGAGGGGTCCTATCTACACAGTCGCTCCATCTATCGGGGCATCAGTGCTCGATGCAACATCATCACTTCTAAGTCCACTAGGGTCAATCAAGTGTGTCTGCCAAAGAGGTCTGCACAGCTGAATCTACCATGGCCTCCTCAAATTTCGTAAGGCCCTCATAAGAAACCTCCTCATCAACACCAAGCAGCTTCTCATCAGTCTCAGCATCATACTCGGTAGTAGCTACCTCCTCAGTTCGAACCTCATCTTCGGTGGTAGCAGGAGGCGTATTTGGATCAATTGGAATATCATGGATCTCCACTGTCCCG
Organism: Solanum microdontum; assembly: GCA_036250385.1. Lineage (NCBI taxonomy): Eukaryota > Viridiplantae > Streptophyta > Magnoliopsida > Solanales > Solanaceae > Solanum > Solanum microdontum. The sequence continues at coordinate 14,164 of JAJONQ010031004.1, forward strand.
AAAATCATCGATATTTTAGTGAACTTCAGCTGGTCCACATCTCTTCTCAACTCATTAATAACGGCCTTTAGAGCCGTCACCTCATCAGTAGCCCCTTGGCCTTGCTCACACACCGCTATCCGTGCCGCAAGGGCATCAATAGAGGTACTCAAGTGTCACAACATCAACAAGGGCTCTCTCGATCATGCAAGGAATGGAGGCCTCAAGCCTGGAGGCATGCCTATCGGTAGAATAGGCTAGTTGCCCTATCCGTAACAATGCAATCTGGGTGAGTGGAGGTCGGGAAGCAGCAGCAGAGGCACCAGACCTAGGAGGCAGGGAGGTTGTAGAGGAACTGGGCATCATGGAATGGGCAGTGCTAGATATACTTGAAGACCCAGGAGCTGGAGTAGGCAAATGTGTCTCTGCATGTAATGCATCTGCATCCACAACCGGGGATGTGTCCACCGAGGCTGCTTTCTTCATCTCGGCCTCATCCTTCTAGTATTCCACCTCAGTACTCCGAATGTCAGTGCAGGAGGTAGGAATCACGTCCACATCCTTCTTCTCATCTTTAGGCACCCGAGCATGTCTGTATAACTCGGTGATCAATATTGGAAAGAGAGGGAAGTTTGGCGCTTCTTGGCCCTCATGACTATCTCATGTGTAATGATCATCCCTAAATTTAGCCTTGTCCAAACAATGATACAACCAAGACAGGCTGCTTTTGCATGGGGGAGAATCGACTCATTCTGGGATGACATGATAGTACTGCTGATGAAGCCAAACCAGAACCATGTTGTGATATTTAGGTCCTTCTTCTCAATAGGCGCTCCAACTTCAATTCGATCCATTTTGGAGCACCGTCAGATATCAGAAGAGCCAACCATTTTTTCATATTTTCCAATGTCTTTGTCCTGATCATGCACTAACATTCATCCTCCATCTCCTTGGAAAAGTCCAGGCCAGCATTGATAGCATCGCTATCACACTTCACTTTCTTACCCCTGATAACCACATAGTCGACCAACTTGAACTTGGCGACCTGCTTCTTCCCTTGTGGCACTAGGGCTCCATAGGCTGTGTAGAATTCCCGGACCCAATTTGGAACATAAGGGCCTCGGGGTCGAGTGAACAGTTGGAACTTGTGAGACCTCAAACAACTCATGATCTCCAGGTATCTGTCTATAACTCCACCAGTAGACAACCTCTTTTCTTTGATGATGGTCCTCAATCCCTGAGTCTTAAGTCTATTCATAGACCGAAAAGGAGGACCCGGGGTGGCTGGTGCTAGAATAACCTCCTGTGATGGAGTAGGCGGAGTAGTGGTGGATTGGGTAGCCTTGATCCTAAATGGATCGTTCAACCTCTTGGATCGTAACTCAACTCTCTGGGCTGCCAATAACTCATCATCCTCAGGCTCAAAAGTGGTTGCCCGAGGATCTTGGTGCTCACCCTTACTCTCAGAAGTGGTGAGGTGAGTGTCATACATTTCGTCACTGTAGGAGCTAGCCTCCGGTGACGCAGGAGCATGTGCCTCCCCCTTCCCACCTGTGGTGGGAAGTTTGGTAGCCTTCACCTTGGATGCAACTGCATCCTCGTTGATTGTTATTCCCTTAGCCCTCTTTCGGGGCGACATGTCCCTACCTGCCACTTTCGGTCTAGCCATATCTACAAAAACACTGTAGAAAGTTAGGGCAATTAAAGATAGTAACATAAAAATAGGAAAATAGGTTGCAGACAAACTTGCCAAACTAGTCGACGGGTGTCGAATCACTTTGGCGAGCCAGATCGAGATCGCCGAAATGATTGGCTAAAAAATTTCCAGAAAAATTGGCATGTCGGCAATGGAGGGGCCTTTCGGTGAATCGCTGATAGCATTCGACAATCAAAGACTAGCCCGCCGAAAGTTACAGTGTATTTTAAGGGTTAGGGGAGTAGAAAGGGCGATCAAAAAAGACTTTTGGTAAGTCGCCGAGTACACTCAGCGAACTCAGGCTTCTCGCGAAAAGTTACAGAACCTAAACGCAACAATAGCATGAAATTAAAGGCGATCTAAGGGGATTCGACGAACCGCCGAGTGGTTCGACGAGTTTGACCTAGCTCGCCAAACTGGCCAACCTGCCTATTTTTTACCTCGACTCCAAAATTAAACCTCGCAGCCCCAAAAAAAATTCAAAATATACACAAGTTCAATCTAACTAAGACCCATGCTACCCATACCCCCGGGATACTCAGACTTCTCCCGATTTGGCCAAATTTGGCCATTTGATGACTTTTGCCCTTAAGAATGACGTCAACCACTCCATCATTGGGAAACATACGTCATTTGGCACAAATGTGGGTTACTTAAACTTTACCCGACTAGACCCAACAACAACTAAGCACAACCCAACAATTTAGACCAATTTTTAAGCACAAAATTTGGGAAATTTGCAATTAGGCATTTTAGGCAAGATTTTGTAATTAAAATAGGCACACAAGCACACACTTACAATACAGAGAGGCCCAACAGACATCACTAAGATCAAAACAATTGCATTTGAGTAAAATCACTAGATACAAGTTCGGGGTTTGGAAAACCAACCTTTAATGTCGAATAAATAGTTTGAAAAGCTAGGTGGCAACGAATTCCAACTCCGAACACACAATCGATAACTAAAAAGTAGTAAAAACACAAAAATATAGGAAAATATAGAGCGGGTGTGATTTTGGGATGTTAAAAAGTGAGGGAATGTGAAAGAGTTTGAAAGTTTAAACCTTTGGCCTTTAAAACCATCTAGTTCTTACCCTTTCGGCGACATTAATTTTGCTCGCCAACCCACTCGGCGACACGCCGAGTGGTTACTTTCCTCGCCGAGTTTATAGGGCCTCCAGTTAATGTGGGGGTCCAAACGGCGGACAAAGTCATGATCACCGACCTGTTCGGTGATTCACCGACCTGGTCATGGGCCCATCGAGTTTTACAGACTATAACTTTTGAATTTATTGAGTCCAACGACGGTCCAAGTC